>VDFB02074250.1:0-13379 GCA_007258455.2 Sequoia sempervirens
CATTTCCTTTCTCCATTTGTTGTAAAATGATGTTTGCCCTCATATTTTTGTGAGCAACTATGACTATGACAAGACCTAAGCAAATATTGAAGGATTTGATCTAAAATGAAAGTGTACTCAAATTTCTACAAGCATGAAGAAGTGTGGAAGCCTAAATTCTAAACCATGAAATGTGAGATGATGAAGTGATGAAATTAGGAGATGAAAAAGAGTCCCCAAATGAGGTTGATATTGTCTTTTTTATAAAAAAGTCAATTTTGGGTGAATGGCTAGGATTGAAAGTTGAGAAAGCCCTAAGATAAAAGGTTGAAATTAAATGTGACAACTAGCAGTTAGGGTTAGGGAAAAATTAGGTTAAAATTTGAAATGAAGGGCTGAGATTGATTTTAGAAAAATTAAATCAAAGGTCAAGAATGCATGTGAGAAGGGGATATTGGGCATGAAAAAATAGACAGCTGGAAAATCAAATAATAATTTAAATTATTTGATTTTAAAGGCTAAATTGACCTTTTGAATTAAAAATTAGTTTAATTCAAAAGTAGTGGGGTCATGTGACAATAAATAGTTATTTCAAATTATTTACTTGGTGGGAAAAATGGAAAGTGGGAATTTAAAATAAATGACTATTTAAAATTAGAAGAAAAGTTAATAAGATAATTAAATAATTAATAATAATTGTTGGTGTATGGAGAAAATGGACAAGGTGGACAATAATTAAATAAATCATAAAATTTATTTAATTATAAAAGAAGAACATAAGTAATTAATGGCGTATTTAAATAAATAAATAGAAATTTTGTTTGTTTAAATAATCAAGAAAGGAAATGGTAGACAAATAATAATTAAATGAATTTAGGAATTTATTTAATTATAGAGGGACATAAGACATTAGTGACAGATTTAAATAAAATATAATTTATTTATTTAAATAGTCAGGAGGAATAAAATACATGAATTAATTAAATAATTGAGAATTATTTAATTAATAGTTTAAATTGGACTATAGGACATAGTGAAATATTTTAATTATGTTAGAAAAGTATGGAAAATAAAGTTTACAAGACTAGGTCAAGTTTATGTATCTACAAAAAATTGTTGTTCTATATCTCAAAATGAGTTACAATCATTTATCTATGCTGCTATAATTTAAGTTTCTATTTCTACTATTCAAGAAAAATCCCAAAAGATAGAGGATTATTACCTAAAGCACATCTAAAATCACATGTTTGCATAAACTCAATTACAAAACATTTGAGAATAACAAAAAAAACTAAAGGGAATGACTATCTTAATAGAGATGAGTCCGAGATGAAAGAGGGGAATGAATATTAACTATCATGCATCCCAGGAATCCTAGCCAAGAAAAGATTAGTCCAAACTACTACTTGCAATCACAATACATTTACTAAAGGTTGAAGTAGAAATATTAGATGGTTTCTATTTCCATCGAGACAACTAATGGGAGAATAAAGTTGATTAATTTTTCTATAACATAATGGATTAGCTTCTTGAGCTTTAGAGAAATTTCTTATGTTTGATAACCAAATGATACAAAAGAAATAAAGGAACAGTCTACCGAATCATTTAAATAAGTCAAAAAGTTGAGGTGTATAATTTTACATTAACTATACTTGTAAGGGAATTGTTGTAAAGGTATACACAAAAACTATACAAATTATCTTCCTAAAGGAAGCCAATAAGATAGGTAACAACTAGAAAAGAAAGACATGAAAATTAAGAGATGACACAAATGTTACTTTTTCATTTTTATTGGAAGCAGTGGGAAGAAAAATATGCAGACTGTGACTTCATAGTTAAACACTACATTGTTATTAAAACACTCTAGAAGATATCACATAGTATTTATAATTTGATACTGCTGCAACCATGAAAATAGAAAATGTTCATAACCAATTGATAAGGAATCTTATAGCAATTTTCAGCCACATAAGTTTATGCAAACCGCTGCTTTGTTGATCTTAGCTGAACATATCCACCAAAATATTGTCTATTCTCTAGTGACTTGAAGTGAGTCATTATGAGTTAATACCCAAAAGAGGAAGATGAATTTAATTTGTGGTGCTTCCTTGCAAAGCATACCTGCTACAAAATTGCTACACTTTTACTTATAAAAGCTGTGAAGTATTTGAAAAACAATTAAAAGACTTCCATATCGTGAAAGGAAATAATGAGACGATTCAATTAGAATTCTCTAAATATGCTAAATAATGAAATACGAAATGTATAAGCCAATCTATTTTTTTACAAAACAAGAAGTGAGGATTGTCTTTAGTGATTTGATCACAAATACTCCTTTTCTCATAGCCGAAGCCTTTTCAACCTAAAACTCTTGAAATATTTTATTAATGAATGGGATTAGCACATTAACAACATTTTTAAGTATCAATAATTCCTCTACCATTCACAAAATGGAGTAGCCCAATCCCGCTCTCTTCCCAACCATAAGACTATCAAGTCCACCCTTGAGTGAGAAAAAACCCAATAGCTAGACTACACATTATAAATAAAAAGTAGACATAAACACTGACTCACACACAATGAATTCATTCTTCGAATTCTAGAAAAGGGGGAGAAGGGGGATTCCCTTCCCTCTTGGGGCATAACACAATCAATTCCATATACAAATTCATACACAATCACCACCACCCATCCAAAAAATTCCACACACCACCACTACCATCCATCCAACCATCGCCACACACTACCACCATCATCCAACCCACCTCTATTCATTACAATAACCAATGGCCATTCATGGTTTTTCAATGTCATTCATACTTTCATACTTTCATATTTGATCCACCACCCCCAAGAGAGGCTCCATGCCCTCCTCAACCCCACACAAAGGAGGCTCTTGACCCTCAAGTGAGATCAACTCCTTGTAAACACCAAACCATCTATTACACAAACAAAAACAAACATCTATCAAAAATTCGTTAACATAGTGAAAACCTCCAATACAATTAACAACTATCATGAAATAATTAAAAACACAAACAATACAAAAGCATACATTGGCTATCCAAGTTAGGATTAGCCCAATCCACTTACCCAAGATTTCCAATTCATTCTATCCATCCTCTATACCACCTAGAAACAACCAATAAATAAGGAAAGAGAACAACCTTTCATTTCCTTTTTCTCCAACCATTCGAATTTCCATAAAATAACTTCAACTCTTCTATTTCCTAAATACATCATCTAAATAAAAGTAAAACAAATTTCCCTTTTACAAATAAATGCACATAAAAAATCAAATTATATTTTCAACATTAGATTCTCTTGGAAAAATTAAAATCAATAATAAACATTTAATATTTGGGATTTGTCTCCAAAATTTAAGGACTAGGACTGCCCACCTACAACATCTTAATAGAAACATTAATACTTTTGTAAATTATAATTTGAAACATTAAATATAATATTAAAATTTTCTAACATCAAATTATTATAAGATCCAAAATAATTTATGTTCAAATTAAATAAACATATCATTTCATTTATAAGTAGATAAATATTAGCTATGCCTTACATTCTCCCCCTCTAGTCTCAAGCTTCCTCCTAGAAGCTTCCTTCCAACATGTCCTCAAATTTCTCTGTTTTTCCATTATTATTGCATGCTCCTAGCACAACTCAAGATCAATAATCAATTCCACTTGAATTATCTTGTTACAATAACTTCATATGAGAATGCAAATGATTACACTTAGGGTTGTGAATAAAAAAAATAAGAAAACACTCTGATAATAAATGGTAAATTGAATCTCTTTTATTCTTTCAAATTGAATGTTCCCTCTACAAGCAAAATATTAATAATCAATATTTAGCCAATTTAATAGGTAAAGGAAGGAATCAATCTATTTATATAAGTATCTATTGGTGATAATTCCATTCTTTACAAAAAAATACCCTTTACCAAGTCACAATAATCACACATTAACTATAACAACATTATAGTATTGATTAACTATATAGACAATATATAAGAATTCCATTATCATGATCAATTGAAGGTGGAATAATAGTTATCATTATAAAAATAATAACCTTACATATACTCACAATTGAATTAGATGAATACAAACTTTACCTTCAACTCAAACTTTGTTTTAGAAATGTATTTCTCTTGAATTATTAAATCATGCAACATTGTTTTATTTATTACTTAACTTACCAAAATCCAAGCTCTTTTAAAATTTTACTTTTAACCACTACACCATATTG
The DNA here is from genome assembly GCA_007258455.2 of Sequoia sempervirens. NCBI lineage: Eukaryota > Viridiplantae > Streptophyta > Pinopsida > Cupressales > Cupressaceae > Sequoia > Sequoia sempervirens. The sequence goes on from VDFB02074250.1 coordinate 4,246, forward strand.
GATGCTCATACCTAATTAAAAGAAATTTTCTCTAGTTTGTTTTGAAATGATCTAACTATCTGTGACATCATTTAACCAATCGTTAATTGAAGATGACTTGCAAAAAAAACAAAAAAACAAAAAATAAAAAATCCAAACTATTAGTATTTAACATCACTTTTCAATTTATATTATAGAAATTTTATAGTACAAGATCTATCTATTTAAAGAACAAAAAGATAACTATACTAATATCTTCTTTACCTTATTCTGGTCACTCGTTGTGAAATACATCAACATTCCACATCTTCTACTATTTACATCAACCACTACACCTATATGAGACTAATATCTAGTGAATTCAATCACTATAGATCAAATTGCTTATACAGAAGAGCAAATAAATAGTAACAATTTTACATTAATAGTTATAATTTGTATCCAACATCTTTATCCTACTATTTCTCATATACTATTGATTGAACCAAGATTATATGGTCGATAAATAATTAAGAACTAATCAATATTGAACTAATAACCACTAACTAGTAATTCCTTAACTAAGGATATTGCAACAAGTAATATTACCCAATGTACTACAAACAATTAATAGCAATAGAAATCTACATCAATCTTCAAATCATAATAAGTTGTCCTTAACCTCAAAAGCAATTATAATTAAAGCATTTTGTACTACTTCAGAAGTTTAAACCTCTACTAGGATTTAACTCTAGTAAGAATGATTATTACTTCTCAATTCTGTATTCGAAGGAAAGGTTAGAAATATTCTTTGAAAGGGCCATTTTGATATTACCACAAGAAAATGAAACCTTTGATATGTTAGTAGCAAGGAACACACTATTTCTATAGTGGAAAAGATAATCATAGAAAAAGGATCAAACTGAGGGAATATTAGGCAAAAGAGAGGAATATTTAATTTGATATGCCTACACCATTATATGAAGCTCAAGCTACGATCATGTAAATAAATCATTAGGAAAGATGAACAAACTATTTCAAATCCATACCTAGTTGTGGGAAATAATTTAGAGCTAAATAAATTATAATCAATATGAAATCAAGGGAGATCACTTGCACACATAATATTGATATATTAATTATGATCATATCCAAATTTCAATACCTTTAAATTAGGTTTGTGAAGCAAGTTTACACACCTATTCATATTCTGCTTACCAATTCTAGGATTCACATAACTTGCGTGACCTGGAATGTCATCAAAGTTGTAACATCTTCACCTCGTAATCCCATATCCATACTCGTTCCTTTTTGTACCTTTTCACCCCAAAGCTCCTAAGTGTTGAATCCTAGTGCTCTAATACCTATGTAATGCCCTATCCAGAACTAACTAATAATATGCAATAAATTAGTTTAAAGTTAGAAAGATCAATAGAATAATTAGTAAAATTTGAACTACTTACATTTAATTTAGTTAAATTATTGTTAATGATATGACTATGATAAATAAAATAATGAAACCTTTGCTGTTGCTCATGAATAAAGAATGACCTCACAAGTTGTATATTTCAAAACTAGCTTACATATTAAGAGAGAAAATAAAGAAATTTAATGAAATTCAAGCTCATGATTGTAATCGGAACCCAAAGAAGTTATGATAACACTAATACAATAATTTTTTTATTAAAATTAAATAAAAATAATAGTTATATGATAATAGACAATGTGATATATATTTAAAAGCAAATTCGAGTAATAATATAAACATTTATATGTAGTTATTAACACTCCAAAATTGGTTATATAGGAGTATTGAGTGAATGATATTTACATATCTTTGTTCTCATGAGTGAATAAGACAATCGATTAAATGCAAAAAAAGAATTACAGAACAAAGAAACGTTTCCATAAGAGTGTACACCAATTATGATAGACTGTTACTTTGGATAATAAAGAACAATTGATCACGACGAGGAATGATCTTGATACATAATTATCCACAAGTAATAATGTATTCTAGTACTAAGTAGACTGCAAAAAGGAAGCTATACTTTCGATCCTGAGCGGATCAAGACTTCGGGTGTAAACATAATTTGCAAGAGTTAACAGTTTCCTTCCAAGCCTGCGTGATGGATGGACAATAATCACTGGAACACAAGAATGTATTAGTGAAGCACAATGGTTTCCGACTCCACTATGCGTATCAGAGATATAACATTAGATAAGTGAAAATTAAACAACGACTGGAATTCTAATTACATAACCCATTATGCTCTCAAAAAAAAAATGTTGCACAATAGATATCTACACTAAAGAATTTGCAATAAATAGAGGACATGATAAGAAATAATTTCATAAGCGTGATGATCCGCTCGTGGCTTAACACATAAAGGAGAGATTAACAAATGAATGGCGAAGACAACTTTCATTGATAGTGAACAAGATTATAAAATGCAAGAGTATAAGGTTACGAAATGGAAAACATTCAAGATATATAACTTAAAACATTATTGATGCCTAAAACAGGTATTCAAGCTACTATGCAAGATTCATCAACAAAGGAGAATAAAAGCTAAACTGAATAATGTGAGGGCTGCATAAATTATGAACATGGTTCAATAAGGGTCACAAAATAAGGATAAAGATTAGGAAGCAGTTGCACTTCCATCAAAATAATTCTCGATCGCCTATGCACTCAAAACACTAAAAAATTATGCACACAATCATTGGCCCAAAACAATAGCAATTAAAATGAGCAGTAAGCAAGGTAACGGTCAGGGAACCTACACGACAGTGCAGCCAAGGTTGAGAAATTAGAAACATTAAAATACACCAAATTGCTACAATCTTAGAAATAACGCATGGGTGAAGACTCTAATCAACATTCTATAAAGAATGGCAATAGAATGGGCTACGCACTAGGGGAAAGGGTATTCATTCTTATTTGACCATGAAAGAAACAAGTAGAAACAAAATATCCCAATACTATTATTGATGAAACGTAGTGCATTAGTATTTTCCTATCAAAATACACATGGCGTTTTGAAACACAACAAAGATAGATAAACTCTAACTTAGAAAATTGGATAATGTAATGCTATAGAGAGAAGTAAGCATATTCCATGTTCTCGAACCTCAAACATTAGCGTATACACCCAACAATGATAGCAATGATACTGCGCCACTACATATTTAATAAACCTTGCCGCTCCATCTATTTAGTGTCCATTACCAAATCTTTGTTGGAAAAATGAGTAAAGTTATCTATTTGTTGTCATTGATGTCACCATGTTGGTAGTATGCTAGAAGTTGGGTCTGATACTCTTATATTGGTGCTTATCCTCTCCGGTGGATGGTCCGGTATTTTGGTTGCCTTTTTGGTATTCTAGTCTGCACTTCTTCGCAGATGATAATCTCTGGTTGTGGTTTTGGGAAACTATTGATGGATGTTAAAGGTGTGCATGATCAAGTTATTTCGTGCTATGGTGCTCGTACAATGTAGTAGCAATCAACAGATTGATTGTTGCCTTGTTGCGTTGAAGATTATTCCTGACCGACTTCTTAAGTTAATTTTGATTTGATGTGAAAGCTTATGTGCGGCCTATTTCTTGGTCCGAGCCGACATGATGAAATGTGCTAAAGATTGTTTTGTGTGTTTGGAAATATTTTGTGAAATATTGGAGCCGACATAATAATGGTTAAAAAATTTTGAAAATACTTTGTGGAAGTTGACCTAATTAGTGCCTACGATGGAGATTGGGTATATATATATATAAATATAAGTATATGGTGAATAGTTTGGAAGCGTGTGTGAATGAGTAAGTGCAAATGGGTGTGTGGGAATATGTGTAGTAAGTCTGTAGGAAAGTGACAGAGGAAATAGTGAAGAGGTAATGAATGTGAAGGTGTGATCAGAAAGGCAACAACTATGAGCATATCCGGAACTATATTAGCACATGTTAGGTGCATCTAAAGCCTTACTCTGTTTTGTATAATTTTTTTGTAGGCAGTAAACCTCCCTTTTGGATAGTGAGTCCTTTGTAGGAAGTGAGCCTTTGTACTTGGACATCGAGTCCTTCTTTTGGCAGTGAGCCTCCTTTTAAAAATACTATATAGTGTGAGTTAACCCTCATTGTAGTTTTTCCGTTATTGGGTTTTCCACGTAAAAATCTGGTGTTCATTTTGTTCTACTTTCTGTTATTTGTGCTTCACGCTCATATTTAATAATAGAATAGTGTGGTTGTAAATTTGATAAGTGATAAATTTTTAAGTTTGAATTTGTGTGATAACTGATTCACCCTCCCTCTTAGTTGTCTTGCACCTGTTTAACAATTGGTATCAAAGCACTTGGCTCCTCTGGTAAAGTCTAACAGCTTGAGGGAGATCTTGAAGATGGAGATAATGAATGACAAAGGAGAACTCTGAACTTCTCTTGAAGATCTTGATAAAGTGGAAAGAGAAAACAAAGATTTGAAAGAGAATCTCAATGAAGCAAATGAATGTGTTCGAAAATTGAAGGAACAGTTGAAGAAATTTAAGGAAAGACACAGAGAAGTAAGTGAACAACAAAAACAAGAGATAATTGGACTGAAAGTGATAGTAGAAGAAAATAAGAGGATTGAAGAATGTCTGAATATAATGGTGCAGAACAAGTCTGAAGAATGTTCCAGACTTGAGCAGGAGATAGTAAATCTAAGAGTGGAATTAGAGAAGGCTAAACTCTATGAAAATAATTTCAGATCCAACTCTGGTAAACTTGAAGAACTGCTTGCAGGATAGAAACCATGTAAAGACAAAGGTGGCTTAGGAGCTGATACCAATGAATGTTCTAAAGATGTGAAGAAGAATCAAGGTAAGAGGAAGTAGAGAAGGAATTTTGCAAGAGGACTGCTTGTAAAACAACCTAATGCACAAAGGTATCCCTTTTTTGATGGTGTTTGCTTTTCTTGTAACAAATATGGTCATAGTGAAACTGAATGTAGGAGCAGGATGAACCAGTTTTCTGGTTCCCTTTTCGGAAAATGTTTTGAATGTGAGAAATTTGGACACAAGGCTACAAAATGTAGATCTCGAGTAAGGATGACCAGTCGGGTAATGAAGAGTAGGTTTAATGAAGGTAGGATGAATCAAGTCTTTAATGGATACTACTATGTCTATAACAAATTCATACACAAAGCAAATAAGTGTAGATCAATAAATAATGGAGGAGAGTCTAATTAGAAAGGTGTTATCTTTTATAACTATAATAAACCTGGACATATCTTGAAGTTTTGTAGAAGTAAGAATGGAAAGCAGTCTGCTTTGGTAGAGAAGAATGATCCAGTAAAGAAGATCGATAAAGAAGAGATGAAGCACGAAATGGATAAGGTATGGAAGAAGAAAGAAGAAGAAGAAAAATCAGACTCTTGATGTGTTTGTACCCTCATCTGGTATAGATGACTTATTTGAAATTTAGACCCAACATGGTCTTAGGGGGAGCATTATCAGAAGATCATAAAAAACCCCCTGGAAGAATGGCGTGTCAGAGGCTTTCATGTGGTTGGAATAAGAAGAGTGATTATTTAGAGGATTTGGAAAAGGATCTAGAGAAAAATATGTTGGTATAAGGATTTGTGGACTAAATTAGGTCTTTCTGTAAAGTTTAGCAGCTTTTTGTGTTTTCCGCATTTAATGCGCTTAGGGAAAACTTGATGGTGGATAAGTAGAAATTTGTGATGCTTTTTGGTTAATTGTGCATATGAAATCATCAGAAAGTTCTCTAAAGATTTCTTGAGGCATGCTTGAAGTGTTTCTGAAGGGAATTTGAAGATTGATTCAGGTAATCCGGAAACCCTCTCTCTGTTTGCATAAGGAAAGAAGAAAATTGAAGAAGTATTGCTGAATTTCAAGAAAGCTAAGCAATGGATAGTGGATCATGTGGTGTTACTTCTCCAAAATTGGAAAGGGTTGAAGTAGAAGAATATGATCATAGGAAAATGAAGGAAATTGAACAAGGGTTGAGCAAAGTCGAATTATAGAATATAAAAACCCTAGGGATGGATTTGTGGAGTGAATTTTTGTGGGTTTCAGATAAGGAAGTTATCCTGTTCTTATTGAACTGTCTTAAGGATGGAAACATTATTTTGGACAAACCCTACTTGATCTCAAAGGAAGCAATTAAAGCGATCATTAGATTATGCAGTGTTGGAGAACTTCCTAGAAAGAAAACTATGAAATATAAAGATGTGGTGGAGCTGACTGGCATTGGAAGAGATCAGAGAGCATTATTGATTGATACACTTGCTAAATTAGCCATTAGGTATGTTGCATATGGTATTTCATACAAAATTTATTTCAGGAATTGTGAAAGTTCAACTTTGGCTATTGCCGTACACATTGCCCACATGATGGTTAAGGAGAATATACAATTTGATTTATGTAGCTTGTTACTTGAGAATTTTCTTGAAAATATTCAAATGTAATTAGTTGAGAATTATCCGTTTCATTTCAGATCCTTGCTGGTATGCTTGGTGTTTTACTTTCTGAATTCTCTATCGAGAAAAGATAATGTGGTGTGGGAATCTGGTATCCCTATTGGAAAACAAATTTACAGGCATCTAGAGTCTTTGGCAGATAATGAAAATATGTGCAAATCATATTTCTTATACTTGCGAGCAAACCATTGCTTTGATATATCTGCGGTAAGTCAATTTGAAGTAGGCTCTTCATTTTGGAAAAGAGAATTGGAAGTTGTTATCAGTGATTCCCCTTTAGAATCGAAAAAGAGAAAGGAAATGACTGAAGACATCATTGACATTTCAGATGAGAAGGAAAAAGAATTGCTGACTGGTATTGAATCCCCTAATCCTGATGATATCCAGTCTATGATAGTTGAAGGAAAAATGAAGAAGATTGGTGAATTATGGGATGCTGCCTCACCCATTGATAGACTGAAAATTGATGATGCATTGGTACATTATCTACTCCAGAAAGGTATTGAAGTATCTGTTGTTTCTGATTTCTTGCCAAAAAATCTGACTGAGATTGTTGAAGAAAGGATGTTGCTTAAAGGTTTGGAAGGACGTAAATTTATGGGAATCTTGGTTGAAAGGAGATGTAAAAATTCTATACAGAGATTGTCAGGATTAATTGTGGAAACAAAGAAGTGTGTTAAAGAAATTTCAGATGTTTACAAGTATTTTCTTCAGTGGCCTGCTACTGTAGACAACTTTAGAAGCAGATTTGATGCGATTGAAGCTGAGGTGAATGAGATTAGAAATAAATTTGACATATTTGAAGATAAAGAAGGGAAACAAAGGATAAGAGTTGGTGAACTTTAGGATGAACTGATCATTACACAAAGACAAAGAGATGATGTGACAAAGACCTTCTGGCTTCTTAAAGAAATTGCTGAAGTCCAGTTAGAGCATCTTTCTAGAATTCTTGTTGATGTTGAAGATATTGAGAAACAATGCTCTAATGTAGATTGGTCACCCTCTTTTACTCTGTTGGGATTATTGGAAAGTACATGCACAAAATTGGAGTATGCTGTTTTTAACTGGAAGAAGTTGTATCCAGTTCTCAAAGAAAGGTATAAGAAGGTGTTTCAGGTGAAGAGTGTCATCTTCACATAATTTCTGCTTGCCTAAATGATCTAGACTGTTGAAAGTTTTTGGAAATCTTTTTGAAATTTTGATGTCACTATGTTTGCACTCATTTTTGGCACCCTTTTCCATTGATGTCAAAGGGGGAGAGTGTTGGAGATAGTGGAGAGAATTTTTTTTTTGTTCACATGTTGCCATTAATGACAAAGGGGGAGATTGTTGGAAAAATGAGTAAAGTTATCTATTTTTTGTCATTGATGTAACCATGTTGGTAGTATGCTGGCAGTTGGGTCCAATACTCTTATATCGGTGCTTATCCTCTCTGGTGGCTGGTCTGGTATTTTGGTTGCCTTTTCAATATTCTAGTCTGCACTTCTCCACAGATGATAATCTCTGGTTGCAGTTTTGGGAAACTACTGATGGATGTTAAAGGAATGCACGATTAGGTTATTTCATGCTTTGGTGCTCATACAACGTAGTAGCAACCAATAGATTGATTGTTTCCTTATTGCGTTGAAGATTATTCCTGACTGACTTGTTAAGTTAATTTTGATTTGATGTGAAAGCTTATGTGTGACCTATTTCTTGGCCCGAGTTGACATGATGAAATGTGCTAAATATTATTTTGTGTGTTTGGAAATATTTTGTGAACTATTGGAGTTGACATAATAATGGTTAAAACATTTTGAAAATACTTTGTGGAAGCCGACCTAATTAGTGCCTACGATGGAGATCAAGTATATATATAAGTATATGGCGAACAGTTTGGAAGCGTGTGTGAATGAATGAGTAAGTGCAAATAGGTGTGTGGGAATATGTGCAGTAAGTCTATAGGAAAGTGATAGAGGAAATAGTGAAGAGGTAATGAATGTGAAGGTGTGATCAGAAAGGTAGCAACTGTGAGTATATCTGGAACTGTATCAACACATGTTAGGTGCATCTTTCCAGTTCAGTTTTGGGCTGAAAATCCTTACTTTGTTTTGTATAATTTTTCTATAGGTAGTGAGCCTCCTTGTTGGACAGTGAGTCCTTCTTTTGGCAGTGAGCCTCCTTTTTAAAATACTATATAGTGTGAGTTAACCCTCACCGTGGTTTTTCCCTTATTGGGTTTTCCATGTAAAAATTTGGTGTTCATTGTGTTGATTTACCTTCTGTTATCTATGTTTCATGCTCATATTTAATAACAAAATAGTGTGGTTGAAGATTTGATAAGTGATAAAGTTTTAAGTTTGAATTTGTGTGACAACTAATTCATCCCCCCCTCTTAGTTGTCCTGTGCCTATTTAACAGTCTTAACCAATTGCATTTATATATGTATATATATTATGCATAATTTGATTAGACAAAAATGAATATCAAATCAAATACTAGAATACAATCAAGTAATAAAGAAAAATAGCTACAAACCAATGTCCAAAAATAATTACCAAACAAAATAAAACAAACATTAGTGAGCAATGGTAAGATACAAGGCATATAAGTGGACAACTGCAAAGACCACTATGCATTACGCAAGATTAGCAACAGTGAAAACCATTAAGACTGAAAACAAAAAAATGTGCAATACACTAGATGGTATTGGCAATGCATCTT
>VDFB02074251.1:0-35093 GCA_007258455.2 Sequoia sempervirens
CTGATTGACAAAGCAAATGAAAGGCAAATAAAATGTGGGTGAAGTCTGAAAATGAAATATCATTCAATTTAAAGAAATCGAAAAGACAGATATATGAAGCATAAAGAGATTTTTACAAATATAAAAGAAAACTATGCCGATATAAGAAGATATAAAAGAGATATGAAAATGATTTAGAACAGATATAAAGGAAGAGAATGGGCAGATATATGAGCTAAATTATGGCAGATCTATGAGCAGTATTGAAGCACTTTTGGAACAGATCTTGTGCAGGAGTTGGATCAGATTTGGAGCAGACTTTGATCTGCTTAGAAGCGAAAATTGAAGCAGGTTTTAGACCAGAGACTGAGCAATCATAAGGCAGTTGCAAGAGCAGACTTGGAGTAGATATTGGATCAAATTTAAAGATTGGATCAGATTTGGTGAAGGAATTTAGTAAAGAGGCATAAGGAATTGATTAAGAGACAATTAATGATCAACTAGCATTAATGAATACAGACTATCTAAACCAAAGGTCATCTCCTTCCAAGGAGGCTTAACCTTCCACTCCAGCAGTAGAATATAAATGAAGGATGAAATAAAGAGCAGAAGGCATAGAAGCATAGGAAATATATCTCCTCAGTACCAAACTTGCAGACTTTATGAATGGAAGAATATAATCAGGACAAGTTTAGGGCAATCCCAAAAGGGGACATTACAGTTGTGTGCAATTGCCCATCTTGAGGCAAACATTGTGTCATCCAAACATTTGTGCGGTTCTGTTAAGCCTCATTTCAAGCTCTGCAGATTGTCTTCTCACAGGAATTTGGTAACCAGTACTCATCTTCCTCATGTTAATTCTCTAATGGAGTTTTGAACATTTGCATACTGGTGTACAATAGAATTCAGAGTATCTAGTCCTTTCATGTTATTCCTTGTTTTGTTCTCAGAGGGCTTGCGTGCATGCATACAAGATCTCTTGGCTGTGTTTCCTGGATTCAGCAGAAGTGCCTTTTATATGTCTTATACCTTCATAAACCTTCAGAAGAGAAAACACCTCGGCACTTATTTCTATTCCCTCCCCTTCAGGTGTCTGTTCATACTCAGTAGCTCTGCTGATTAAAAGATCTATTGCCAGAACCTTTTAGTGGAGTGGTCTGCCTAATATGCATATAAAAGACATTCTCAATGGCTTGCTTTGATGATTCAAAGGTTGATATCAATTATATCCTTATCAAGCATAATGTTTTCATCTTGTAATTGGTAAGGTGTGATTTGCTAGGTTTTTGTTTTCTTTAGAGCTAGAGTTGATGAAAGCAAAAACTGTTGAAATATGGCGTATTGGACATAAAGCATCCTAGTTTGTGATATTGACAAGGGAACTCTAAGATTTCTTCATCGTTAGGTAGTGTGGAAGGTCCATCATATTCACTATCAATCTTAGATCTATATAATGGTTGCCTTTTGAATCAGTCTCTTGTTTTGCATAGTATATTTTCTAATTTGGGGAGGCTGGTAGGATAATTAAGTTTTGAGGTTTGAGTAGATCTTGAGGTTTTCGGGGAAGAATTAATGTTAATTTATACATCTGGTTGCCATCTTAGTGATATTTTGGACACCACTACGTATTTGTGTAGTTGGTGGAATTTGAACATTTCTAGCCACTTCAGCATGTGAGGAGCTTCAAACATCATTAGCCATTTTGGCAAGCAAGGGGCTTTGAACATCGCCAACCATTTTCACCACCAAGAGGATTCAAGTATCATTGGCCATTTCAGTAAGCAAGATTTGTTTGCAGGCCATTTAGGCAAGTGGTGAGGTTTTGTTGGTTTCTAATTTGTGTGAAATTTTGGAAAGGAATTTGTGGATTGTAGGATGAGTACAGGTAAACATCTGAATTAGGATTCATTTTGGATGGATTTGTTGCCGGGTTGAATGGAAAATCTTCTTGGTTGGTGTTGTTGTTGCCAAAGCTAGGTGCATCATTAATGTAAGATTGACCATATCGGATTCATAGTTGAAGATGTGGATTTGAGCTATTTTTTGTTGGTAGTGGAGAACATCTAAATGTTAGGCTTGTGCATGTGAAATTATATAATCATTATAATGTGAGGTTTGTATGGCACAATATTTGTTTTGCATAAACTCATATTATGCATTCTTGAATATGGATTTGTCTACAAGGTATAGTTTGTTGAAAGTTTGTGGGAAAAGGAAGGTAGGTTCCATGCATTTTTTTGCTATCCCTTATTTGTTGTGTTCAAATGTGTCATTGCATCTATTTTGAAGTTCATTAGGTTCTTTATTGTTACCTCAGTAATGTGGGCGTTAGAGGGTGTTTTTTCATAATTTTAGAAGAGAATGCTATAAATGGTATTAGAAGTTGGGATTTTGAATTTGGTTGTTTAAGAGTTGATGGTGATGTCTTAATAGCAGCATTAATCGTTTGGGGAAAAAATCGGCAAACCAAAAGTTCAGGATTTTTTGAAAAAATCGGGAAAAGATCGGGAAAAAATCGGATTTACAAAAAAACACAAAAAATTGAAGAAAAACAGTCAGAAACTACTTTTTAAAAAATTTAATGGTATCGGTAGCATAAGGTATATATCTGGAGTAAATAAAATACAGAGTTCAACTGCGAATTATAGAAAATAGATTTTGTTGGTTATATTCCATATCGCCATGATTATATTGTACAAAACATACTTACAACCCAGACAATACGATGGTGATGCTGTTCATGCTACCATATTTTCCATACATGTCTACCAAAGATTTTATCAAATACCACTCCGCCTTTGTCATATGGCTAGGAAGCCTAAAACAGTGCTTTTGGAATGCTAAGGATGCTTGGAAAAATCTATCAGCACATTAGTATAATAGCATAGACAAGGCAGTGAATCAAGCTAAAGTGTTCGAAGAATGGTGTGGTCTCATGGTGATGGAATGCCATGACAATCCAGTGCTGTCATGGCATTCCCAATACCATGAGACCACATTTCTTCAAAGCATTTTTCAAATAGTTCACTACCTTTTCTATGCTACCACTTTGCATACATGTTCACTAAAGCATTTTATCAAACAGCTTCAATCACCATGCTATGGCTGGAAAACCTAAATGTGTGCTTTCGAACAAGCTTAAGTGGATGCTTGAAAAAATCTACCAGCATATTAGACAAGGCAGTGAATTGTTTGAAAATATGCCTAAAAGAAATGCAGTCTCACGGTGATGTAATGCCATGACAATCCAGAGCAATTTTCTTGTCATGGCATTTGTCACGGCATTCCATCACCATGAGACTACATTTCTTTTGAGACATTTTTCAAGCAGCCATCACTTTTGTCTATGCTATCGCATTTTTCATACATGTCTACCAAAAAGCATTTTTATCAAATACCATTGGTTTTGTCTATGGCTAAAAGCCTAAAACAGGTGCTTTCAAACAAGCTATGGATGCTTGGAAAAAATCTATCAAAGCATAATAGTAAGCAACAAGCCATGGTCTCATGGTTTTTTTTGCGCGAAAATCAGCTCGATTTTATTCACGTTTTTTGCAGATTTTAAACACTTTTTGGCGATTTTGCAGTTTGAAATGGAAAAAAATCATTGACCAAAAAGTCAATGATTTTTTCAAAAAATTGGGGAAAAAATCGTCCAGCCTGCAGATTTTTTAAAAATCGCGATTAATCGGGATTTTTTGCAGATTTATGCTTCTATGGAGTCTTAAGGGTTGAATTCAACTTCATATTTGTATGAAGTTCCATTGTAGATGAACCAAGTGCATTGGCTTCTAGAAGAGGTTATGGCACATATGCAATCAGACCATGGTGAGTGGAAAACCATCATTTTAGTGTGTATGGTCTTTGGACTAATGGTAATGGGTAATCAAGGTTCTTTTAATGTTGTTAGATTACTTCTGTTGGATCCCATGAAAACAAATTTTGTTTACTTAGTAATGCTAATTGAAGGATTAACAGAGAGTAAACAAAAATACATAACAGCAATAATAAAACATATCAATTACTCAGAACACTGCATAGAATATATGTTGTGTATTCCTTCATTCATCAGATAAGTAATAATTACAAAATACAAAATGTATGTGGTCCTTGACTACAAGTGCGAACATACAATATATAGCAAGTTGACGTTGGTTGAGAATGCCAACCATTGAGAACTACCAAGTAACAACAAACCAATGGTTGGGGACTAATTACACATTAACATATTTCTTTCTTGCCGAATACAATAGCCCCCGCCAAAAAGGAAGTAGTCTTCTAGACGACAACAAATAAAATTGGGAGTTCAACATCCCAAATTACAACTACTGAGAAGGGGGGTGAGAGGACGTCCCTAAATGAATGGAAAATGTAGGGGTGGATATCAGTGAGTGTAACTTTCGTAGCCTATGGACCTCTTTAGTGCATAGCCTCAACTGGTGCTTTGCTACTATCTCATGTTCTCTTGCTGCCTTCACCATTTGCGGTGGTGCGGCCTCCATCAACTAACATTTGGTCTGTTCAATTTCTTTGTCCTCCTCCAGCTTGGCCTCCATGACTGTCATTCTATGCTTGGTCTCGTCCTTTGTTTCCATCTTGGCCTCCATGATAGTCACTCTAGCTTGTTCATTGGCAGTGAGCTGTGTTTGCTGAGCTAATTGTTCCTGAAATTTCTATGAGCGCTTAGCTAACTCATCTTGTACCCTTTGAACCATTTGAAGGGCCTCATTCTTCTCCTGTATAAGATCGTCAGTGGAGGTGATATGACACTTCAGCCTGTAGAACACATCCCTGAAGGAAGCTTCTATACCAAACAGGGCTGAAATCACTCTAGCATCCCTTCCCCCTATTGAAGGCTTGGTCGGGTGCCAAGTTGCCATCTTCATCGAAGTCTCTACTTTAGGCTATCCCCGAGAAGTGAAACAATGTGCAAATTCCCTTTCTCACTTCGTCTCTACAAATGCCAATATGTGCTGGACTTCTCTTGCCACTAGCGGAGACTATCCTATGTCAAGTCATTTGGATATGTCACCAACCTCTTGCATCACTGTTGCCATTGACTAGAGATCCTGTGTGTATTGTTGAACCATACCAAGTGGGTCTGTCTCATCAGGCTTGATGATCTCAATGATTAGCTCCTCAGACTCACTTGACTCGTCCTCCTCATCCTCATCCTTGCTTGTTGGGCTAGGTGATGGCAACTCCTGTGTAGCCAAAGGTGGTTGAGGCACTTGAGGGGGTCCCCCACTCTTCTGAGTGTGCATAACATTCGGTGGGTTTGCCTATGAAGGGGCATGCTCCGTACCCTCAACCATGATGACTGATTGATCGGTGTTTTGCTGCTCGAGTCCCTCGGCCATGACTCTTGGAAAATTGGGTGAAGGAAATGCTGGAACCTGAAATGGCATCCCCTGTAAATCTAACCATTGATCAATTTGTGTGACATTGGTTGGCAAAGGGATATCAGTTGGTAGAGAGATCTTGGTGGGTAGAGTGGGTCCCACTGGAAAAATAGCTTGTGGTGTTGGTGTTGACACTATGATTGGTGACACTGGCAATGTGATTGGTGGCCTTGGTAGTGTAGCTGTCGATCCTGGAAATGTGTGTGGCAGTCCTAGCAGTCTTGGTAGTGCCATCGACAATCCTGACAACGTGCTTGGTAGTCCTGGCAATCTTGGTGGTGCCACTAGGGGTCTTATCTATGTGACTGGCAGTGGCAGTGGCACTCCTATAGTCCTCTCACTGACTAGTATCGCCTTGTCTATATCCATCTTGAGCAATGACTATGCATCGAGAAGTGATACCTCCTTTGCCGGTGTGGTGACCGATGTAGAGGATGACAACTCTTTGGGAACATCGTCTTCACCACTTTCTCTGTCGCCTGAAGCATTTGTTTGTTTCCTTTTCTTTTTGGCTAGTTGTGTTGTCTACTCTCCCCCCGATGCCTGTATATCGAGGTAGTCCAGTAGAATGTCGTTGGCCATGAAGGATCCAAATGAGCTATTGGTTGAAACTTACCCCACTTCTCAGCGGGAACTTCAGTATGGACGCTGTCAAGGAAGAGGGCGATGGCATGCTGCGTCATATAAAAGGCCTTGTGCTTTTGTGCTAGAAATTCTTTGATTCTTTCAGATAACAATCTTGCCCAATTGTAGAATTTAGCAATGCTTAACTTGATCATATAGTCAATCATCTAGATGGCTACATTAGATGCCCTACTCGCTCTTATTAATTTGCACTTGATTAAATCCATGATGCATTTCTATTCTGGTGTAGCCAAAAAATTCTTCCTGAAACCCCGATTTCTTGCACTCCATGTACTAACCTTCTCTCGCTGCATCAAATCGGGTCGGCATACTCTCCTGAGTGATGCTTCTTTGTGCTCTTGGGTGAGTTTCCCCATTGGCTTACACACGGTGGTACTTATGGCAGGTATGTCAAATACTTTGCTAAAACCTGTTTTCCAAAAGGAAATGGTTACCTGACAACCTTGGTAATCAATGAGGGATTTGTGAGAATGCTTGCAATAATTGGTTACCATTGCCTTCAAGTAAGGCTCAAATTCTCAAGAGTTAAAGAATGGAAGCTGCACGACTTTGTCTATATGTGCATGTCTCAATTCTATTTTCAATACATGGTCATCCTAGTTATTCTGCCATCTTGTTCTACATTCATTGCCAGTGAGACTATCCCATGTCAATGCATCTACCTCTGTCTTGTCCTCTTTCCCCTTGCTCGATTTTATTGTAGCAATTCAAGGCTTGAAGTGTAACACCTTCTTCCCCTTATTGCTGCTGAGATCCATCATTAAGAATTGAAAATGTTCTTTCGGCAATTGACAATTAAATTTAAATAGATGACACCTTCTCAAAAGACAGTTGCAATAATTATCTACCAAGGTTGCTGTTTGTATTATGCAAGGTAATACTGTTGATTGGTGCGGCAGGTGGCTCACATTAAACCGTACGGATTTGCTGACTGGATGTATGGCATACTTGAGAGATTGTATTTGTTGTACTACTCTTGCTTCTTTAAATTGCTTTTGTACGATAGAACACCAACAAGCTGTACGTACGGTGACCACACACTAGGTAGATGAAAATAGTACGATGTGTTTAATTTCCTTTTGTATGATTTTCATGTCTCTTGTAACCTGTTGTATGCTGTTCCCCCTTCGCCATACCTATTGTAAGATACAACTTCACCATACTCTGTTCTCCCCTCGTCATTTGATGCAACAACTTCTTCGCCATACTTTGCTGTCCCCTCACTATACGATGCAACAATTCCTTCGTATGATGCACCAATTTCTCTGCCATACGCTCTGCTTTCTTGGTCGTATTGTGCCAATTCGTATGGTGTGCATTGTTCGCCCAAGTTGTACGTTGGTAGGTTTCTCCTTTGGTCATACGGTTGGAAATCCGCTGCAATTTTCCCTTTTTTGCAGTATGACAATGGATCATCTGTTCACCCTTCTTCGTATGATGTTAACAACATTCAAAAACTCCTTTTTGCATCGTACGATATAGTCTTTCCATTGCCAAAGTCGTACGGTCTTGGAATATAATCGTCAATTCCTGTTTTGTACTCTATGAATGAAATTTGAATTCCATACTTTTTTATAATTATCAATCCATACTTTGTGTTTTTTGATTGGCAATATTTTTTTCAGTTTTGATAGTTTAATTTGCTTCTTTTTCAGTATTTTAATAATTGCCACTTGAAATATTTTAAGATATCCACCTTTAATTTTTTAATATTTTCCGACTTTGATATTTTAATCTTTTCCTCTTCGACAATTTCCACTTTAATTTTTTGCTTTTTTCCAGTTCTTGCACTTAAATAATATTTTGCTTTTTATCTCTATCTTCTTCATTCCAACTTTTTCTTTTATGTCCTCTTTGCTCATTTTTTGTTTGAAGTTTTATTTTCGAGGCTTGAACTCGTATACCAATTAATTCCGGTTTTTTGTAATTCACATTCTCATAGCTTGTGCCAAGGTATATTATTTCTAAGGCGAGATGTTTTCGAAATAACCGCGACCTTTTGTAACAGTCATTCATAGCAAGTTCATACATACTCGAGATCAAATATTTTTTGTAATAATGGTGGATTTTTTGTACCTTTGTAATTTTTGATTGCTGTTGATATACATGCCTCCTCTTTGTTGGTACCATTTCACTTCTCCCTACACTATTGGTGATGTTGCTGGATTATGTACTGCATGCCATAAACTGTTAGAGGTTGGTAATGGAGATGGCTTAATGTTATGGTCTACTGTCCACTGAATTATATCTTCATTGTATCTATCCCGTTTTGCTACAAAGTAGTGTTGGACCATGAACATTGGCTATAGGCTAGGGCATTCTTCTTCCTAGTCTTCTGAATGTTATTTTGTATGCCATTCTTCGACAGTCTTCCTCTTCTTATGATCTTCGTCCAGTTCGTAGCTGATGTATCCTCTTCTTGGTCTTGAATATGGTGCTTTCAAGTGCCATCCTCCATGTAGTTTGATCCATTTTGCAGGTGGTCCAAATATTGCATTTGTTAAATGCTGATAGATTCTAGGTACTGTCACACCTTCAGGTTCTTGCAAAATAGGTTTAATTATTATGCCTTTGGGTCCTTTCGGTACTTGCATGGTAGGTTTCCTATTTGCCATCCAATCCACTATGTTGATTGCAATCGATCTCTCCTTGTATGGCTTTAATTTTGATATGTTGATACTATCTTTTAGTTTAGTGCCATCCAAATTCTTTAGTTAGACTTTGCAAACTATGTGGCCGAGTAGTTCACCCTTAGGCACCATGAAATGACACTTTTTGGGATTCAATGCCAATCTGCTTTGCACGGTTTGACACATTCTTAGAGAGCTTTCAAATGTGTCTTGGTCACTATAGATTGACCAATTGTTGAGGAATGCCTTAAAGTTTTCCGCTGACATCTTGTTGAATATGTGCAAAATGATTCTTTGGAAAGTTGCCGAAGCTTTGCATAGATCGAACAACATTCGATTGTATGCATACACCTCATCTTCAACCACAAACGTTGTTTTCAATTTATCCTCCTCGACTATGCATATCTGGTTATAACTGGAGAATCGATGCATGAATAAATAAATTTCGTGGCCAGCCACTTCTAATATTGAGTCAGTGAATGGGATTGGAAAGGGGCCTTTTATGGTCATTACATTCAAGCTTTTGAAATCCACACATATTTGAATTTGTTTGGATTCCTTTTTTAGTGATATGACTATGCGGGAGACCCAATCATTGACTTAAACCTTGAAGATTATTCCAGCTTCTTGCATTTTTTCTATTACCTCTTGTACCTTTGCAGCATATTTTTTGTTCATTCGATAGGGCCTCTTCCGTATGGGTTGTTCTCTTGTTACCAAAGGGATTCTATGTATAGATAGTTTTGGAGGTATGCCTTTCAAGTCTTTGTACGTCCATGCAAAGGCATCCTTGTATTCTGTGAAGATCTTGAATGCTGCCACCTTCAACATTGGATTCTAGTCATCTCCAACTAGGATCATTTGTGGACTGTTCTCTTCTCCTAATTTCACCTTCTTCATTCTCGATTCTTTGTTCTTGATCACCTTGTCTCTTTCAAAAGTATGCATTGGTGTGTCATCCACCTTGGTCACTCCCTCCTTGTATTCTTCATACTCAGGGGAAATGTCCAACTTTTGACGCTTTGTCCTCTTCTTCTCCTTCAATCTCCCCGACTTGCAGCATATTGTAATCATGTTGGAACACTTTGTAGTCTTCCATTTGCTAGTAGAAAGGTTCATTGAGTGAGGTCGTTTTGTCCTCCAAGCAATGCTAAAGGTCAAGGATGCCTTCATCATTTGGTTCCATAAATCTTCTTTCTTCATCTGTTTCTAATCCTCCTGACTCCGAGTTTGAAGATGCCATCTCTTCGCTGACTACTTGATTCCTCAGGTTGATCATGTACTTCCTCTCGTTATTTTCTATGGAGAGGGTATTTCATTTCCAGTCATGGTTTGCCTTGGCTGCAATTAACCATCCTCTCTCGAGTAGTGTGTTGTACGCCTTCTTTTGTAGCGGAATGACTACAAAGTTTAATAGGAACGATTGAGTCCTGATTGTCACCTTTTGTGCCATCAGCATTCCCAATGGCTTGATGTCGTGTTGGTCAACACCAACCAATTGGAATGTCGATGGTCAAAGTGTTGGCTTCCAAAGGCACTTCTATGTATCTTCGGGTAGTACATTGACTCCCTATCATCTGTCAACAATAGTGTTTGTTAGATTCTTCCCCATAATCTCCATCCGCACGGAAATCAACTTCTTCCCTATATTCCCTGTTAGCAGCATTGGGTCGATGACTTATTTACCTTTAAGTGGTGGCTCTACTATCATTCCTTTTCTTTGGCCCTCTTGTTGTCGACTTTGGTCGTTACTGAACATGTTTGTCATTGCCACTCTCAGTTGTGGCATTGTTTGGGGAATGCCTGTCACTTTGATTGGTATGGCTATCTGTAGCATTTTCTATACGATGTTCCTTTCAATCTTCGACCACAATGAGGTACTTGCAGTTTTGTGGGAGGTTCTTTGTTCTTTTTCCATTGCTTGTTCTACTTCGGCTTTGGCTTTTTGCAGTCGTTCCTTTTCCATATGAGGATTTGGGTATTTAGCCTTCTTCATTTGTGCTCTGGTAATTGCTAGAACTTCCTCGTTTCGTTCCTCCATGTTCAACATGTTGATGCCTTTTTGTTTCGGGCAGTCAATGTCATCATGATCACCCAGTTCACATTGTAATGTCCCATGTCGATGAAGTTCAATTTATTGATAGTCATATCCTGAGAAGTCATCCTATTATTGATCAATTATATCTGATCAATAAGTTATTTCTATGGTTGTTTGATATTGGGACTATTTGATCGATTCTATTGCATATTATTACTATTGATGGCTGGTCGAGATACATCTATATGCTCATAAGTTGATATATGGTCAATTCACATCGGCTGTTAATATCATTCCTACTTGAGCAACTATATTACTATTGACGAAGTTATTATCTTGTTGAATGATCCCTATGGTGGCGTGGCCATAGCCATTCACTGAGTGGCATATCGATCATTTATTATTTGCATATCTATTACATTCTTGGTCGACACACTCCATGAGCCGCTACTTACAATAATCACATGTCGTTTGGTAATCTATATTTAGGTGTTGGCTGCTTGTATGGTGTGTATTTTTCATGTGTTGGTTCGAATGCATTGAGACTACTAGCATCGAAGATATATCATTGAGGATTAAAGCCCTTGCATATTCATCGCACCATTACTCAAGCGTATGCTAACACTATCTGGGTTGATACTTATTGTGGGCATCATCATATCGAAATCTTCTTCCACAAGCATTATTGTGAAGGTATTCAATACATTGCTATGCTTATATATATTCTATTGTGTTAATTGTATCGCTGCATATGTTTGTCGGGATTATCCTCTGGTGATTATCGATAGCTTTGGTTGTCTGTCTATATTATTGATATCATCTGAGCATAGTTACTATTATTATCAGGCATATTGCTATATGATAAACACCTTCGCCAACAATACTCATGTTATGCATGAAATAAACATTATCGAAGATTCAATAGCTGCCTTACATACTACCGCCGTATCAACCTAGGGATTCGGTAACAATCGATTGAAGTCGATTGTTATGTGTGTTCTATAATATGCATTTGCAATCCGTTGGTCACTAGCTTTGTCTTGGAGTTCCCTTAGAGCCATGAGTATTATTTACAACACAACAAACAATATAATAATTGTTAGTAAGCATAAGACAAAGGACACCAATTGGGTAAAGATATTCATAAAGAAAGCAACAACCATATTCACGACAAATTGACAAATTTAAATAACTAAACTCTTTTAGCATTGAATCAACCAAGGAGCATTGACCTTGTTAATGGAGTGATAAAATAAAAGCAACTACTATTTTAAATGTGATGGACCAAGGACATCGATGAATGGTGTTGGAGAAAATAGTGCAGTATTGTATTTATTTCCTTCATACACCAGATCGTGGAATCTCCAGGAGCCAGGGCATTTACAAGAAACATGCATCCTGATTGGAGGCTGTGCGTATAACTTGGAGGTCGATTAAAGTATATAACTTGGAGGTCGATTAAAGTAGGACTTAAAGATCATTAGCAAGGATTATCGCTACTTAGAAAATCATCAATTAGTTAATAGAATACAATGACTCATATTATCTAAAGAAGGCAACGATTGAAGTCCATTACAAGCAGCGATTAGTCTTAGACCAAAAGTCACGTCCTTTCTAAAGTGACATCATTCATCCAAAGGGTGTCTCTTTTCATAAGAGACATAAATATATAAAAGATAGCAAGTAGTGAGGAGGAGATCATGAATAGAATTGCAGATTTATATATATTAAAATATCAGATCTAAAAGTGCTCTAACGAGCCATGATCGATCATTTATGGGACACATGAACAAGTGGAATATTCAAATACAACACTGCATGTAAATTGCATGAATATAAGGATAAAGTTCAAAAACAACAATTTGATAGAAGCCAAGCTTATGGCATATGTAATTGCATGAGTTTAAATTAATACATCAGAAAGAACACAAAAATGTCTTGGCAAATTTCCATTGTTGAACTACGGTGGAATTGATAACAAGTGTTATACACAATAGTTCATTGGTTTCATTTATTTCAATTATAAGCTGGATTTAGTGAACTTTAATAATATTGGATGACAACCTTTGTCATTCCAATAAGAAATAAATCGAAAATATATTGATTTGGAGCTCGGGTCATTACACACACCACTTCAACAACATCCCCGTTTTGTTTTGGTTACTCTGGCATTCTTTGATGAAGTGACCCCATTCGTCACGTTTTTTGCATTGGATCATTGGTCTTCCCTTCACATCATATTGGATTCTACTTCTTGGTCCACTGTTATTGAATCGATTGTTATTCCCATGTCTATTCCAGTATCTGCTAGGAGATGCATTAGTGTTAGTATTTTGTGTTTTTGGGGGTGTGGTCGGAGGGGTTGATTGTTCCCCTTGGGTGAAGAGCATTGTGTGCTTTTGGTTTTTTGAATTGTACAGACATTCCTTGATGGAGTGTCCCATTACTTGGCAGATGTCGAAGATTTTTTTTTTTTCGTGCAGTTTGTTTTTGTGACCTTCATCCTTGTACTCAGTGCACCACAATTCTTGACTTTCCTTTGTACATTCCTTCTCAACTTTTAGCTCCATCATTCTCATCATATCCTTTTTGAAGGCTTGAACAGTCTTTGATTCACTATCGTTGCTGTTGTTCATGCTATTGTCCTCGTCCGTCCTCTTTCTTTGAGAGGATGTCTTATTTTCGCTTTTTATATCCATCGCCCATTGTAGGCATTGACGCATGATGACAGAGGTACAACTTTCATCTTCTTCCTTAGCAAAGGAATCAATCCTTTGATGAAACCATCTCTTCTTCAATCCATCGATTGGTTGGTTTTCTAGTTCGACCAACAATTGTTTGAGCCTATGATTGTAGGCTTGTATGTTCTCGTTCTTTCCTTGTTTGGTGTTGTATATCTTTGCTACAATTTCATTGTCATCTCTTAGGAGTTTAAATCCCTCTTCGAACGCTCTTTTCAATGCATCCCTTGTATTCGTATGAACTGCTTCCAATTCGGTGTACCAATCAATGACTATTCCTTTGAGAGTTGTTGGCTATTCCTCTGAGAGTTGTTGGAAATGCTCCCAACCAATATGCTCTATTGTTCTGACTTTTCAATACCGAGATTGTCTCACATGTTTTACAATGTCTTACAGGGTCCTCTGACCCATTTTCGGTGAACTTTGGGAGTTTCTGTTGCTCTGCATTCGGACTTGCTGGGGGAGTCACCATATTACCTAGCTATTGCACCTTTTGTGACGGTAACCTGTTTGGAGAGTTTTGATTCATACATTTCGGTGCTATCCTTGCACTCTCAGACACGTCGCAATCCTTCACTTGTCCCTTTTCAATGTTCGTCACCCTCGGGTTGCCTTTTGGGTCCTTTCGATGCTCCCTTTGTCTTGGTGTTTCCCTTTGTCTTGGTGTTTTTGGCTTCGATCTTTCAACATTTGAATACCCTACAGATTGATGTAAAGGAGCCGACAAAGGAAATTTTTTTGAATAATGGCTTAATGGCAATTCAAAATTTAAATACCGACTTATATATATATATATATTTTTTTGTAGAGATTTATAAATCAAACCCCTATGTATGCTGATGGAGGAAAATATTATAGTTGCGGGTAAAAATAAAATGAACCCCTATGCCAACTGTGAAATAAAATATGTAGTCGTTCCAATAGATAAATTTTGCCAAAACTATTGAAAATGAGACCAAAATATTTTGAAAAATAGCTTGCTGATCTAAAATTTTTTTTGCCACAGAGTACGACAACAGGGAGATATTTTTTTTTCTGTAGACCATACGATGCAAATGGTACGAATTTGCAAACCCTAAAAAATACCTCTAATGGCTCCCGGTTAGATATCTCCGATTTTGATGAATGAACAAGCGATCCTAGGGTTTTGAGGCCTTCTGAAGACGATGGCGAGCTCAAATTGGACTCAATCTACTCCAGAAATCAGCTTGGTCCCCCGGGTGGAGCCGACTAGCTTGCAATGAAAACCTTCAAGCCTACAATGAATCTCTCTAGCCCAACTTTCTTGATCTTGAGATGAGTCTTCAATGGACAAGCTTTGATACCATGTAGAAATTATGGATGCTGAATCACCCAATGAAGCTGTAGCCTTCAAAGGATCTTTGCCAAGAAGAAATTCACTCACAAAGAAAGTGTTGCAACTTAGGCATGCAAATTGAGATTCTATTATGAGATGATATGATACAATGTACAGATGCTTTGTATAAATAGGCAAGAGTGAAATGTAGTATGCATTATGATGTTGACATGTGTCTTGATCCGACAACATGTGAACCCTAACAAACTACCTAGGGAATGATGAACTGATAAGATAAGTTCTAGATGTTCTAGAAGAATCTTATATCCTAAATACACGCGAAGGGGGATGGCCCCATTATAACTAATTGCCTAGTAAATGCAACCTAGGAATTAATTAAATATTATGCCTAAGTAGACTTATGCTAGTGTAATTAAATATTAATTACACCAACACTCTAGAGGGTGTCTTTCTTCCTTTGAGAATCCCCTAGGTTGGCCCATTTGGCCTTAAGCACTCCTGGATGAACACTATCAAATCTTGTACTGGTCCTTTCATAGTTATCAACAATATTGACAACTCTTAAATTTCAGGCCTAGATTGTTATACTCGGTGAGACTTTCATATCTCTCCAATAATCCTTAGTTTATGCTTTTTGGGGTTCATGTCCCCCCTACTTGGCTATTTGAATTATTTTCTTGACCACGTGTTGGTGGTCCATAACTGTATTGTGTTTTGTATTTCTTCATGTCTTGTTTCTTCCGCTTTGTGGGTCTCTATACTATTCTCTTAAGTCCTAAAACTTTCTATTGTAAATTGGTGTACTCTCAATTCCCATTGACCTACATTTGGTCATCCATGGACATTAATATAATTTCATTCATTCTTTCTCTCTATTTCCTCCTAGGATTTTCTAATCATCTCTTTGAGCTCTGGACATTCCATAGAAATATTAAGTTTCTCTATTGGCCCTTTTGTGGTGGTGGACAATATACTTGTTGGCTCTTGTGGACCAAGCTTTGTTATGAACAATGTTTCTCTAAGTTTTCTAGACAGTGGAATGAAGGGATGTGATTGTGGGGAGGGCAAATTTTTTCTTGAATTTCAGGGTTGATGGGTGGATGGCTATTAAAATAAACATAAACAAAGTAAAAACAGTTGAAATTTAAAAAAGTAAGTACGTGTTGATTTTGCAATGACAATCTTCCTCCTTTTAACTTTTTAGGGGGCGAGGGGTGGGGCTTAAGGTTTTTTTCCTTCCAAAGTTATCTTTTTTATAAAATAATAATGTACCAAATATAGCAGGCTGCCGGACATCCGGTCTAAGTCCCCATGTCATCCAGACATCCAAGATGTTGGGGATGTCATGTAGACCCCCAGTGACATTTTTGCATGTTGGACATGTCCCTATGTAACACTAGTTATACATGCATAACATAATTTTGTAGTCATTGTCGTGGCTCTTGTATTGGTCTTCATAAACTCCTTGCTTTGTTGAGCGAACACTAGTTATAGATGCATAACAACATAACTTTGTATTGGTTGCCTCTAGCTCTTGTATTGGTCTTCGTAAACTCCTTGCTTTATTGAGAAGTCTTTCTGTCAAATTCCTATTTATATTTCTGCTTTGATTCACATGATTGGGGGAGTTAAAATGGTTTGGGTTTCTTCCCTTTTGTCATGCTTACATTTTTACACGCTTATTGGCTTTTAGTAAATTGTTTAGTCTTTTTCTATAATTTAAATTGAACTTGTTCTTTATCAGAGGCATGCAATCTCATCCTTGTGATAGCTACTGAAGAGACTTTAAAACTGCCTCAAATTTGTGAAAGATGGATATCTCCCGGTCTGATTCTCATGGTTGTTCTATCCCGTGAAATGATGCTAATTGCCTGCATCAGCTTGACATCCTCATGCAACAAGAAGTTTGACACAAAAACTGTGTGAACCTGTATATATTTATGCTGGTTTTCCAGTCTGATTTGCTTGAAAACGAGTTCAAAACATGTACTTTGATTGTGATGAATAATGAGCATTAATTCTCCTGATCTTGTGAATTTGTAGTTGTAATGATTTTTTCTGAAAAAATTCATCATCAAGAATTCGGAACATGTATAATAATTGCCCACTCAATCTACTGCCTACAACTGGACAACTTAGATCTTGTACAAAGCCTTAAAGACATATGAATCTCTAAGTGATCCAATTCAATCAAAGGATCATCATATCCCTGAGAAATATCACCAAGTGTAAACTCACCTTGTATCCAAATCTGAGAGAAGAATAATCCATCTAAAATACATTTGGAGGATCCCAAAAACCTGTATTCATTCATGTCCAATCCACTATCTTCAATATATCCAATATTGAATATTGATTTTCTGCCTGAGTTTGTTTTTATTTTGGCATTTTCATTATTTGATACATGTATGCTTGTCATTGTGCATGTGCCTTGTCTGTGTGTGCAAATATCTATGCACACCCATACCAAAAAATGGGATGGCCCTATGTGGAGAATCCAATCTTGGCCTAAGTTTTAGCATTACTTGTCCTTAAAATGGATGGAGCTTGCTTTTGCATGTATATTCCTTTGCAGATTGAGATTACTTTTTGTTTTCTGGTCCCCAACAAATATTCCCATAAAAATCTTTGTCTGGAGGGAAGCTTCATTCTGTTATTCTTTCCAATTGAATTGAATTGCAATGCATGGTCTTCAACCATTTTTTTGGATGCAGGTGCCTGGAAACCTTATCATATCAGCTCACTCTGGATCACATTCTTTTGATGCTGCAACAATGAATATGTCACATGTCGTCACTCATTTTTCTTTTGGAAAAAAGCTTTCCTGGAAATTGTTGAAGGAAGCAAGTCGTTTGTCACCTTATGTTGGTGCAAGTGTTGATCGGTTGTCTGGGAAATCCCATATTACAACTCATGAAAATGTTACTGTAAGTATGTTTTAGGAGTAATTTCTTCTTTTATTTACTCTATTTGTGATCCTCTGTAAAAAATTAGTGAGCCTTTATAGCCTTCTCATATCCTCAGATAATTATTTGACACTGTACAACTACAATTTATGTTTATTTTTTGAAACTGAAAAGAGAAATTAATATCTTCATCATACCAATTTCTTATTTGGATAAATCAGGACTGCATTCTTGTATCTATTAAAAGCATTGACAAATTGGTTTCAGTGGAGGGTGGAATTCCACAAGAAGCTACTTTTCTGAAACAGAAACCAGATTGCTCTGATCTTTATGTTAATCTTAATGTGAATCTTGCTCGGTTAATATTAATGATATATGCCCAACATAAACATGACTTTTTATATCAACTAATATGGACTCACTAGAAGTGCTATTTCTTGATGTGGGATCTATCTGAAGCCTTCTTGTATCACCATTCTCCTCATGCATCACATACTTTAGATTTTAACTGAATTCTATTCAGGTGAACTGCTCTCCTTTTGCTGCTAGTCTATCAAAATATATGGATAACCTAGAATACGAATGTTGAATCATCCACCATACCACCTATGTTAAACTCATGACAATAGTTATCCTGTATTTCATTGGTAGGAAATGCATAGGTGTTTATTGATCACATCTAATATTTGTGGTTTTGTTATCAATTAAACTGAATCACAAATCAGTTTCACTAAAGGTACTTTGTTCAGGAAGCGTTTATTCACACTTATCTTAATGTTGAATTGCATAAAATTTTAGAACTTGTAATGTTACTTAAGATGTATGAATTTATATATGGTCATTGTGAAGATAGCTTTTATATCAAGAAGTGTGTATCAAAAAACTGGGATCCATCCGACTATTTTTTGTCTTCTCAGTCATCTCATTCACTGCATCCATTGCATTTTGAATGTCCACTCCCTGAATTCTAGGGTTGGGTCCATTTGACCAATTCTTGTGTGCCCAGTCATCTCATGTGTTGCATCCATTGGTTTTTGAACATCCACTTCCTTAATTCTAGGGTTGAACTGCTTTCTTCATATTGTGATTTGCACTTTTGACCATCTGCATTGCCTCCATAAGTTGTGATTTGCCCCTCTTATTGGCTGCTCTAAGTTCTAGTACTTACTGTTCTTTCTGTGCCAACTTAGTCTTCTCCACGCTTGTCAATTGAGCTTGTTGGGCAAGTTGTGCATGAAATCTTTGCCATTGTTCTTCAAGCATTGCACAGATTTTTAGAAGTAACTGCTTCATCAATTTCAGCTATGATTGCCCGTTGGGCAGCCATCTCTGTTTGGAGTGTAAGATAAAGATAACAAAATCTATACTCAGTGGAGTATAGAACTGCTAAAACTTGCCTGTTTGAACAACCAAAGAATGGGGGCATCCTTATTGGAATCCAACTACTTTTCAGTTTTTTGGCTTGCCGAGTACTCTCTGAGTTTGAGTTTGTGAACTATGGGGTAGGGGGCCCTACCTGGCGGCTACTAGGCTGTTGAGTGGCGACAACCTAGTGTTTGAATGGTGGCAATTGTTGTATACTCTGCTTTGTGTGTGTTTGTTTTCATTTTAACTGATATTCTCATCCTTAGCGTCATGCAGTTAACAACATCAATCTAATGACATATTGACTGTTTTTCCTGTATTTTGCAAAGGAACTGCAACTATTTCAATCAAAGCATCTTGTAAATAGGAGTGACTTTTGTTGGTGAGTTAAGCAGTGGAATATCCATCCTAGTGATCTTCAAGCTTGATGACAAGGGGCAAGGTGTCAAAGATGGCAATTTTTTTCAGATTTTGGGAATGGTAGGGGGATTATTAAACATTGTTAACAACTTAATAGATACTTATCATCCAATGTCTAGATACACATAAATGAATATTGGATACTAGATACATTTACAATATTGTTGGATGGAGCATGGATATTGTATGCAGATGTATCCATGTACAAGCTTATATTTGGGTCGTACCTGATACATCTGGATATGGTACCACAATGTCTGGTGCTGTATTTGGTTTAGGGTGTACGAAAAAACATTAAAATTTTGCAAAAAGAATAAAATGTAAAAAAAAGGTTACACACACACACATGCTCAAACACATAAATCTAAATCATCAAAGATAGACATAATAAAACAATATAAATATTATAAACTGAAATTTAAAAACCAAAATATATATAAATAAACATTTTAAAAGTTATGTTCTACTCCTTGTCATGTCCCCGAAATTGTGACATTAAGATAACCAAAAACATATTTAAGAACATTAACCATTTGATAATTATAATTGTCAAAGACAACATTATAATTATAAATATTAAAATATGGATATTAATAATTTAAAAGTTATAATTGTTATATATATATATATATATATATAATTGATAAAATAATATTATTAAAAGGAACACTAAATGATTATTATTCTACATATTCCTACTTGAGCGTCTATATTATAACCGGGCCATCTGAAACTATATCATTTCCATTATAAGTCGAATATTTGATATAGTTAGTGCTGTGTGCCATTGTCGGGGGAGCTATCTATAGCAGAGCCTATATATATTTGCAT
Source organism: Sequoia sempervirens (assembly GCA_007258455.2). Taxonomy (NCBI): domain Eukaryota; kingdom Viridiplantae; phylum Streptophyta; class Pinopsida; order Cupressales; family Cupressaceae; genus Sequoia; species Sequoia sempervirens. The sequence continues at coordinate 20,276 of VDFB02074251.1, forward strand.
CGTGGAATGGATGTTTGTATCGTGGCATATAAGTCATCTTCGGAGTGCACATCATATGACAACAGTCAGCATATCGATGGAACCGTATGAAAGGCGATGATCTAATGTGATTCGAAGATCCAAGCGCTGCTGTGTAGGGTGGTAATGTTTACGGGAAGTAGAAATTAAAATAAAATTTTGAGATTATAATCTGTCAGTTGAAAAGTGCATATTGTTTCGTCTTAATCCCCTGATCTACGTAGACAACCTGGAAAAGGAAGCCCGACATTGAAGGTAAGATAGTTTAGCAGAAGCGGAAGTATTGTATTGTCTCTGTCGTCGGTCTGTGAAGAATGAACAAACTACGCATAGTCTCCAGAAAATCACATTCAACGAATGGGACTCATGGGACGTGAATAATTAATGAAATATTGCTGCTTGAGAAAGAACAATCAATTCGGCCAGGATGTAATTAGTTAGTTAATTAAGATGGGAATACATGAGGGAGAAGATGCAACTCCTCGCTTCTTGCCCAATTAAATGCTATATGAGGAGGGTCTATATTCATCCAAGGGATCATCGATTAGGATGGAGATATAGATATAAACACTTAGGTTTGAGTACTCCTAGGGAGCGGGTATCCAGCCATTCAAGGGGAGTTTGTTTGGTATCCAGTCTTCATATTAAAAGCAACGCATGAACAAGAGCAGACTTAGCAAGGGGAAATAACAGGAAGAGCGATAAGAATAGAGTATATATATAAAGTTTATCAAAGGAGAATCAAACAGAATGTAGCGATGGAGAATTAGAAATATATTATATACAGCAGATATAGTACTCTTGGAGAACCCCGATCAGAAGGCAGAGATATTTACATACTTAACAGGAAATCATTTAACATTATATATATACAAATAAGAGCAGATCCAGTGTGAAGGAATGATAAAGGATAAACAGCTGCAGATATATATATATATATAAAAGGAGTGTAGAAATATAGGAAGTCACATCAATGATGATAAAGTATGGAATGATATGAAAGATATAAATAAAGTTACGGAATATGGAGAAAGTGTAGATTAGAAGACATGTCCGATATACACCCACAGGCTGATGAGAAGACAAAATAGGCATGAAAGGACATCGATTAAGTTTAGGATATAAATACATTTCAGAACAGCAGATCCAAATGCTCTTAGGAGCCATGATCATTGCTGAGGGAATAGGAAGAAAATATATTATCTGCAGTAAGAATATTATTATATATCATGAGTGGGAAAAATAATAAGGTTTCTTCAGATCAAATAAATTAAGGTGTGATGCCATTTGGAATAATCATTGGGGAGAATCAATATAATGTTCAGTCATAAACCTGGGAGAGAAGCAGATGAGAGAGAAGAATAAAATATAGTGCCGACCTAAAACCAAGATTTACCTTGTTGAAGCATTTAGTTGATAAGTTGTAACCCTAACTACATCAAATTTGCGAGTCTAGGGCAAGATTTAGGGTTATCCCAAAAAGGGGACATTACACTCCCTTAGATTTATAAGTAATTGAACATATGTATATTTTTATAATTCCTATATCTAGCCATATCTATATTGGAAGATCTTGAAAATGCCATATTAGTATCTGATAATGAAATCATATCCAGTAACATATTTGTTTCCATGCAACTCTGCTATTAAATAATATAGAGGATTACTATTTAAATTTTTTAACTATGAATAAATTGAAAATAACTGAAAAGAAACTAAATGAAACTGACATTTTTAAAAGCACTACATTATTTTTTAATAATTGTGTTCCCTTAGTAGTCCCCTTAAATTTTGCAGATGTAAGAGATAGAGTTGAGACCTGGCAAGTACCGGTAAGTATTTGGCAAGTCACCAGTACTTGCCAAGTCATGGACAGAGGAAATATCAGCAAGTAATTGCAGAATCTGCTAAAATAATCAGCTAGAAGAAAACGATAAAAAAAAGATTTAAAAAAAACCACTAAATACATTGCTTATATATGATTTCTTTCAAATCTCCAAGTTTTGGCCAAGTTTTTTGCTGAATCCAAGTGAAAAATCACTTGCCAAGTGCTATGTCTCAACACTGCGATTTGAGGTCTGCATCCCCACATTCTAGAAAACTCATTAGACATTGCATATGATAGTAATGAAGAAATTTGTGTTTCTCTTGAAAGGAAGCAAAGTTGTGGAATAAGCTTCCTACACTAATCTATGGGAGGAGATATGTGCAAAAACTATATTAATCACACAATTATAAGGAAATAAACACACAAACAATATACCATAACACAATGACTTATGTAGGGAAAACCCTTTTAGGAGAAAAAATTCAAAGCAACTCAATCTATTATTCAGTAATCAAATGTTACAATACATTTGCAGAGTCAAAGCATTTACAAGAGTATCGCTAACTAGAGGGAGAAAATTTTTGCAACATTTTACTATCTATGAAACCTGCTGTCACAACCTCCATCTCAAGCCCCCAATAAATAGGAGATGCAATACATGAAGCTATCAAATGGTAATTAGGAAACCATAAGATAAAACCACCCAAAATGTGGCGTTCAAATCCATAGTTAAAATATAACATTCATATCCCAAGATAAGTCCAAAAGCTAAAAATAGCATATTTCTTCTATTTGTCATAAGTTGGTCATAATTGACTCATTGAATTGGGTGCTCCCTTTTGGCTCTGTTATTTTTATTCAAAGATGCCTTATGATGCTTCATAATGCATGTCATAAGTTGGTCATCAAGTATAACTCTCTTACAACTCTTTTATGTGCCATATATGTTTTTACATTTCCAATGTGGAAGCCCAACTTAAGGAGGTCGTAACTTTGGATTTGGGAGGTTGTTTGAGTCCCTTTATTTTAATTGTAGAGCTTGAAGAGATTTATGTATTGGACATTTGGGAATCAAAGCGAAATAATTTAACATATTATATTGGCTAAAAACAATCTCTATAGAGTTTTTCTATTCTATAGCCTAGAAATTGCATTTTTGTAATCTCAACTTTAAGAGCAAAGTTGAGACACATTTTTGAACATTCTCCCACTTGTTGAATACCTTGCAAGGGCAAAGAAAATACCAACACTATCAACTATTGCTAAAGGCTAAGAGGTCCATGAACTTATAGCACCACTAGCTCAATTTGAATAGAAAAATGTATGAATAGTGACTGAGTGCTAGTTCCTGTAATGTCCCTTCTTAGGCCTAGTCAATTCGAGGATTGTTAGCCTATTTCCTAAGTTCTCGTGGGCTAATTGGTAAGGCAAGGGGACTCCAAAGTTCTTGGAGGACACATTTTCAGAGTTACAAGGTTTTTATTCATGTCAATGAGCTCTGTGGGCAATATTGATCTAAATGACACTCCAAAGTGTTTTTTGACTTTTGGGATGTTCTCCAAACTTCTTGGAGAGAACGTAGATTTATAGTAAGTCACCGAATTGACTCCAATCATTCTCCTATTGTTTCAGCATCATTATGGTGTGATTAAAGTTGGATTCTGATGTGTTGCAGTATTTTCTGCAACTTCGGGTGGAATATTTTAGTTATTCACTTAAGTTTATAATGTTTTATAATTTTATTATTGTTTTGATAAGTGTAACATCTTTTCGGAAAGGTATTTTATTCCTTATTTGGACGCCTAGGAGGAATAAGGGGCCTTTGCACATGAAAAAGGTTATTATTTTTTGAAAAGGCAATTTGGTGGAAAAATGAGTTTTTTAATTATTTTGAATTAAAGATTTTCCCTCCCTAATTTTATATAAGGACGTATTGGGGCTCACTGTTGCTCATGTTGAAGAATGATAATGTTATGCTGCCGGATTGGTTCTAGTTCTCCGTAATCTTTGAGGACGAAATCCCTCATAGATTTCTAGTTTTAGAATTGAAAGATATTCCCTAGCTAGACTGGTGTGATTCCATCTAGGAGTCACCATTGGTATTGATTTAAGCTTTCAGTTTTGGCTTTCTAGTATGGATTATTTTGATGCGTTCTAGATTTACAAATATTTTGGTGAGACTTTCTTATAGTTGCAGGTTGTTAAGTGTGGAGTTTTTGTGGGGTTTCATACTTGGGCCATATCTCTACAAGTATAGGCTATACCCTCTATTTTGGCATGTGCTAATTGAAATTTGGGAGCTTTGCTTCTGGGTCTTTTACCAATGCTCTTCCTATGCTAGGCAACTAGGTTGGAAAAGATTGCAGGAGGTAAAATGAAGTGTTTATTTTTCTAGAACCAAGTTGCCCTCCCAGGAAGGCCGTACCACTGTAGGAAGGATTATTCAGGTTTATATCAGATATTTTGGGGTTTAATCATGGTTGCTGATCATTTCATAGGAGGTGCCTAGGTTGTTTGAGGAGTTTCCAGGTAATAGAAGACTTTCATGTGTGTTATGAAATTTATAATTAATTATTTCCCTAGCCGTCCCTGTTCTTTCTAGCCTCTATGCTTAGCATTAGTAGGTTTGTGTTGTTTAACAATGGCTTAGAAAATGATTCATGAATTGATGTATATGAGTGGAACAAAATTCTTGGGCATATTTAAGGTGGTTCTAAATTTTTGGAAGAGTTTATAGAGTCTATATGTTGTTGCTGAGTGTCTTGGTGTGGGTGCTGATGGAGATATGAAGCCTTGTGTTGTCTGTAATTGTAAAGGAAGGACCCTAGATGATATTCCACACTACCCATGGTTTGCTGATTGCAACAAAGGGTCTGTAGCAGCTTTTTCTTTTCCAGTGAAGTATAGTCCTATTTCAACATCCATCTTTAGCTCTTTATGAGATATTATGATGTTGCTTCAAGTTGAGTAACCTGCCTCATTATATAACAACATTGGGGTGGTTTCAATTAGTTTTCATTTCATATCATTAATCTGTAACATATGTATATCTTGAATTGGGAAGATTTGAATGAGTTAACATTGTAACATTGAGTGATAGTACCGCTCGTGATTTGCTTTTATTATTTGTTGTTACCCCAGTGAATAAGTGGCTCTTGTTACTCACCCCATTGAATAAGTGGCTCTTGTTTTTCCTCACTGAATAAGTGGCTCTTTGGTTCTCACTCACCATTGAAAAGTGGAAGAGTTGCTTTAGCTGTTGTACTCACTCACCACTGAAAAGTGGAAGAGCTTTCTTTACATTCCATTATAGTATGAGCTTTATTTACCCCATTGGATAAGTGGATGTTACTTTCAGCTGTTTACTTCAAGTAATTTTGTAATCCCGTACACTATATGCTCTCACCTCGCCCACACTGGGAACTTGGTGATCAAAAAGTGGAAAGGAAGTTGCTAAGTATTTCATTTTGATGTGAGCTAACAAATTTCAATTTTTTCTTTTTGAGGTGGATTACTACATTCCTATAGAATTACCATGATAACAAATGGAGTAATTGGGGGTACCCCATCAATATATGTAGATCCTCTTCACTGCATCCCAATGTACTCGTCGAGGGTTAGCCAAGAATTAGCTCAAGACTTCCAGTGCTTGGGCAATGTTTGGTCTACTACGAACTATAACATATATTAAGTTCACTTGGACATTAGCATAAGGTACTTGGGAAAAATCCTCTATCCCACTAGAAGTCAAACATTGCTCTATTGATAACTTGGTCCCCACTAACGCAAGTACACAAAATGGCTTGCAAGTTGTCATGTTGACCTCTCCAACACCAAGTTCACATACTTGCTTAAGCCCAACCAGAATTTTCTATTTGCTCTATCTCTTTTGATCTTCATACTCAAGATGAACTTGACAACCCTTAACTTGAAGTCTTTAATCTCAAACTATGCTAAAAGTTGAGACTTCAATTTATAAATCTTGTCCTTACTATAGTGAACAACAACTTATCATCAACATGTAATGTAGTAACAAGGAATGATCATTGTCTATTTTAGAATAGATACAGTGATATGATTTGGATCTTAGAAATCTAAATCCCAATACAAAGGAATACAAATTTTGGTACCACATCCTTGATGATTGCTTGTCTTTTTTAGTTTACAAGCCAAATTTTCTTTATCTTTTTCAACGTACTTCTCTAGCTGTGTCATTCAAATTTCTTCCTCCAAATCATCATGAAGGAAAGCTCCCTTCACATCCACTTTCTCAACCTCAAGGCTAAAAATTGCAGTGTTCCACGAGGACTTGTCCCTCCCAAAAAAACCCGCGTTTTTGAGATGCGGGGACCTTGGGGAAACGTACCCCTGCCACACCACCACTTACATTGGGACATAGGAAATGCCATTGGGACATCTAAGGGACTCCCAAGAATCTCCCAACCCTCTCAAGGACACCTAGGCATCTCTTGTGACTGGACGAAAAAGAGGGAGTTTCAAAATTAAAAAACCATAAATTTTTCATTAATTCCAATGCCCAAGACCAAACTCTAATGGCCAATGGGCCCCATCGTAGCCCCACAAATCCTATAAAATACCCTCAAATCCTTATTTTAATTCACAAACACAAATGAACAAGACGCTGATAGTGTGAGAGTGAAGTGCTGCAAGTGCAAGAGGGTTGAGGAGGAGGCCAAGATGGATAGGGGATCTATGGCACATGAGGACCCAATTTTGTGGTGGAATATGCATGGACCAAATTGTGTGACTACATCTCTAGCCATTCGTTTTCTATCTCAAGTTTCTAGTTCTTTTGCTATTGAGAGGAACTAGTCTATTTATAGCTTCATCCACTCCTTTAAGAGGAACAAGCTTACCTCTAGGAGAGTAGAGAAGCTTGTGGTTGTACATAGTGCCTTGCGTCTCATTGACTACAACACACTTTTGTACGAGAGTTATGTGTCTCAGTGGGATGTAGAGCCAAAGGAGCCATCACAAATTGATGAGGATCCTACACAAACAAGTTTGGTTGGTATTAGTATGGAGGAGTTTGACCATGTGGTGTCCAATAATTCTAGTGATGAGCAATTTGGGGATGATTAGAGGCCTCACTTCACTCCATTTTTGTTATTTTGAACATTTTTTATCATCATTGTACTCATTGTAATCATCATTATGAAATCTTGAATATGATATAAATCTTGAATTCAACATTTTTTCATTGTTCAATGTTATGTTGTTAATGTTCACTTCAAAGTTCAGAGTTTAGGAGTTTCTAAGTTTTACTAGTTTGCCAAAGTTTCATTTGTAATTCTTATACATCTTTGTATAACTATTTTTTCAAGTACTATATGTATTTCAGTGCCCAAGACCAAACTCTAATGGCTAATGGGCCCCACCGTAGCCCCACAAACCTTATAAAACACCCTCAAATCCTTATTTTAATTCACAAACAAAAATGAACAAGAAGCTGATAGTGTGAGAGTGAAGTGCTGCAAGTGCAAGAGGGTTGAGGAGGAGGCCAAGATGGATAGGGGAACTATGGCACACGAGGACCCAATTTTGTGGTGGACTATGCATGGACCAAATTGTTTGACTACATCTCTAGCCATTCGTTTTCTATCTCAAGTTTCTAGTTCTTTTGCTATTGAGAGGAACTAGTCTATTTATAGCTTCATCCACTCCTTTAAGAGGAACAAGCTTACCTCTAGGAGAGTAGAGAAGCTTGTGGTTGTACATAGTGCCTTGCGTCTAATTGACCACAACAGACTTTTGTACAAGGAGATTTTTGTGTCCCGGTGGGATGTAGAACCATAGGATCCATCTCAAATTGACGAGGATGCTACACAAACAAGTTTGGTTGGTATTAGTATGGAGGAGCTTGATCATGTGGAGTCCAATAATTCTAGTGATGAGCAATTTGGGGATGATTAGAGGCCTCACTTCACTCCATTTTTGTTATTTTGAACATTTTTTATCATCATTGTACTCATTGTAATCATCATTATGAAATATTGAATATAATATAAATCTTGAATTCAACATTTTTTCATTGTTCAATGTTAAATTGTTAATGTTCACTTCAAAGTTCAAAGTTTAGGAGTTTCTAAGTTTTACTAGTTTGCCAAAGTTTCATTTGTAATTCTTATACATCTTTGTATAACTATTTTTTCAAGTACTATATGTATTTCAGTGCCCCCCGCGCCAAATCCATACCAATCGTTGCCTCACCACCGTCCCCAAACTTAGACCCTTTGTCCCCTTGTCCTCGAAACCCATCCCTACGTTCCCCTGTGCCCTCGTCAGGAAACCTCGTGGAACTATGAAAGATCGGTACAATAAATAATAAGAAGTGAATGGATGTTAGCTTAGCAATTAAAGTGAAAATCTCACCATAATCAATTCTCCCAACTTGGGAATACCCTCTCACAACCAAATTTTCCTTTAAACACTTGTTTGCATCCAATGGGGTTCTATCTGTTAGGCAAAGGTACTAAGTCCCGTATGTCATTTTCTTTTCAATGTAGCCAACTTCTCATCCATTGCCACTTTCTAGAACTATGCATCATTCATACCCATAGCTTCATAGTCCTCGACTCATCACTAATAGTAATCAAAGAAAAAATACATCTCCAAGTAGGAGTATACCTATTTGGTTGTTGTCTTTGCTGAGTGGACCTCCTCAAGAGTAGAAGTGGAGGTTCTACCTCCTCTTCAGAACTCTCTAAACTATTTGAGCTTTCCTTTTCTTTAGGTCCTTTGTGTGCTGCTGGTTCAACATTCTCGGTCGTTGGGGGTAGTTGAACCACAGATTTTTCTTCATCCTTCTTTGGCTGCAATACTATGGAAGAATGCTTAACTTTTCTAAAGATAACACTTTGCTATGCAATAACTTTTCAACCATAGGAACCCAAAGCTTGTACCTTTTTAGATTGACACTATAGCTAATGAAGATATGTTTTATAGCCTCGTTCTCCAATTTAGATAGTTTCTCTCTAGGCATGTTCATATGCCTCCCAACCAAAGACTTGAAGATGTCTCAATGAAGAATTTTTTCTTGACCACACCTCCCTAGGTGTCTTTTCAATAAGAGTTGATGTAGGAGACCTATTAACTTAGAAATAGGTTGTGGCAACCACTTTTGCTCAAAAATTTTGTTCCAAGCCAAATCCACTGAGTATATTCCTAGTTGTCACCATCAATGTCTTCCTTCTTTCTACAAGTCCATTCTATTGAGAGGTGTATGGAGTTGTCTAATATCTCTGTCTTGCGATCCTTATAGAATCTTTTGAACAAAACTCACTACCTTTATCAATCCTCAAAATCTTATTCTTCCTATTAGTTTGACTCTTTAAAATGACTAAAGACTTAAGATTTACTTCTAAAGAAATATACCCATATCCTTCTACTGTAGTCATCAATGAAAAATACATAATATATAGATAGAAATTGAGGGAACATTAGCAAGACCAAGTACATCATAATGAATCAAATCCAACATCTTAGAAGATTTATGAGAACTAGAGTAAAACTAAACACGGTTTTGATTTCCATATACACAATGCTCACAAAAATCGAATTCAAGATTACAGTCATTGAATCCTTTAACAAGGTTTTTATTTTTAAGGCCCTTAGACCCTTCTCACCTATGTGGCCTATTCTCTAGTACCATAATATTGTCTTCTCAATTGGTAGCTTATTCCCCAAAGCATGAGCACCTTAGGTACCTAGAAAGCATGATCATCGAAAGTAGATGCAACACTTTTCTTTGCTGCTGCTTCCAATGGTGAAGGTGTAGATTCTACAAATCTCTTCATTGTAGGAACAAAAAGAGCTATTGCATTGAAACGTGCATGCATTTAGCTGAAATAGAGTGCCTATGTGGACGCTCTTAGCAAGCACCATAACCCCTCTTACCATCTTGCACCCTCCACTAAAGAAAACATTTTGCACACGTAAATCATTACGTTTACTTATAGAAAGTAGGTTCCATGCCAAATGAGGGATATGTAATATACCATTGATAAATTTTTCTTGTCCATTAGGGAATCAAATTAGGACTCTTCCATAGCCAACAATCTTTAGATGAGTCATCTCCAAATTACACCTTCCCATTGTTATATTCTACATATTTTAAGAACAACCACAATCTAAGGTTATATGGAAAGAGGTACTAGAGTCTATCAATCATGCACCAAATGATGCATGTGTAACCGAGGCCACGACAAATGCATCACCATCTTCTTAGGAGGACTTTTTAGACTCATCATTAAAATCATTCTTCTTTTTTCCTCCTTCTTATAGTCTCTTTTTAAATGGTTAGGATTTCCACGATTCCAACATTTTTCCTTGGTCTTACTAGGAGATTTGGATGTCCCATGGGATTTGAATCTAGACTAGTCTTTCTTCTTGCCTTTCTCTTCCAAAAATAATGATGCATCTCATCCATTTTGAGTTTAAAGGTAGTAGTCCCAATTGCCATCACCAAGTGATCCCATGAATCTAGCCAATAACATAACAAAGTTATGCAACATTCCTCTTTCATCTTCATTCTAATAGAGTGCAACTAGAACACGATCATATTGAAACCATTTAGATGTTTGGCTACATAACCACCATCTTCCATCCTAAGGGTATACAATTTCTTTCTTAGGAAAAACTTGTTTACCAAGGATTTAACTTGATAAATCTCACCCAGATTCTTCCAAAGGTTTATTGCAGTAGTCATTTAATGCACATTCAACTATACTGAATTGGCCAAATAGAGTGTAATGAGACCCTTAACTTTTTGATCCAATATGTCCTAATCTTTTTGTTTCATTGTGGTAGGTTTGGATCTGAATATTGCAGCCTATAGATCTCTATCCACGAACATATCCTTCATCTTGAGCTTTCAAAGCTCAAAATTTGTGTTTGAGAACTTCTCCATCTCTATCCTTGATGTGCTTGCCATTTTTCTACAAGGTATTTCTTGCACAAGCTCTTGCTTGATTTAAGATTATTATAATTTTTTTTGTCCCTAACACTTAGTTTCAGAGTTGGTAGGGTTGTGATACCAAATGAAATGAAGCAAAGGTGTGGACTACATTTCCTACATTGATCTATGAGAGGAGATATGTTCAAAAATTAAACTAATCACACAATTGAAAAGGAAATAAACACAAAGAAATATCTATATTCCATAACATAGTGACCTACATGGGGAAAACCCTTTTAAGAGAGAAATCCCATACTCCAAAGCAATTCAATGTCTTATTCAGTAATCAAAGCTTACAATACACTTGCAAAGTCTAAACCTTTACAAGAATGTCACCGACTAGAGATTTAGAGTAATTTTGGTAGCATAACAATACCTATGACACTCACTATCACAACCTCCATCTCAGGCACTCAATCAATAGGAGACACAATACATGAAACCATCAAATGGTAATTAGGAAACCATGAATTAAAACCATCCAAAATGCGGCACCCAAATCCCTAGTTAAAAATCCAAAACCCAAATCCTAAGATGAGTCCATAGGCTAAAAATATCATATTTCTTCCATCTGCCATAAGTTCATAGTCCACTCACCATCTTGAGAGTTCCATTTTGGCCCAATTATCTCCATCCAAAGATGCTTCATGGCATGCCATAATTTGTTTAACAAGTGTAACTCTCTCTTATAGCTCTTTTATGTAGGGCTTGAAGAAAATCTATGTAGTGGGCATCAAGGAACCAATGTTGAACAACTTGGGATATTTATTTTGGCTAAAAATGACCTCTATAACCTAGAAATTGAGTTTTTTTATTTAATGACCCAAAAATTGCATTTTTGTAATCTGAACATTAGGAGCAAGGTTGAGAGATTTTTCCTAACATCTTTGATATGTGTAATTTTCTACTTTTTGGATAACCATTCCCATATTGCATATATTAGTTAGGTTGTTTTAGGGTTTTAAAAATCTTGAATGGCTTTTTTTTGGTAAATTGAAAAATTATAGAAGTGGGGATGTCCTAACATGCCTGGGAGAGTTGAGAGACATTAAGAAATCCCTTGGCTGTCCTAGGGATGTCAAAAAAAACTATACACATTAAAAAACCACTAAAAATACAAACTAAACCCTCAAACAACCTAACTAATACATGGAATAAGAAATGCTATTCTACAAAGAAGAAAATTATATAGAACAGGTTAAGAAGACATTTGTGTTTCTCTGTGGAGTTATTCAGTTAAATAGAAGAATACATTATTGTGCATAATTTGTGAGTCTTGTGCATCCTTAGAGCCCTTTTGTTCAAGTTTAAGATGTTTTATTTTCAAGTCTTTTGGTTGTGGCAATTTTTTACAATTATTGGTATTTAAGAATATGCATATGCTGTAATTTTTCTATAATTTACATCATATAAAATTTTAAAGCTTGAAGAAATATTTCTGTTGAGTAAACTATGTCTAAATAGAAAAATGGCCTGTAATACTCCAAAAATATGTTGGATAGTTAATGATTACAACATCAAGATGTCCATGCCTTGACAGGTTTCGTAATGAATTAACCCTATACTTCTGTGTCCTGGATATGTTGGCATAGTTCTCATTTTGGCTAGTGTTTTTAGAATAATCACTAATTATGCTTTATATTCCTTAGGCACAAGTGTCAAGCTCTGTGTTTTTTTTGTGGATAATCAAAACATCAGAATTATATTGAGGATTTCAAAATACCCAAGAAGCAGAACACCGTCTACTAAAATACTAGTGATCCAAAATGCTTAGAAATGCCTAATCAGAACTTGACCACATTTGAGAGTATTGTCTCTTCAGTGAAGCCATTGATACTATCTAAAATTACTTTATTCTAATATACTGGATGGACATATATTCTAAAGAATGCCAGACTGTAGCTTTGACTTTAATATATGGGTAAGATTTTACTGTAAAATTTAAAGGGTCATGCATTTTAAATGATTTATTTACGTGGAAACCATACAAGATTATGTTCATTAGTTTCATCAATTGTGTAGAAACCAAAGTGCAATGAGCTAGAGGGTAATTTTATCAAAATTGTAAGGTATTTAATGGCTGAGTTGTACGGATAGAAATGTTTGATGATATGTGCATATAGGATACTGATCTTGAGAGGCTAAATTAATGTGTATACACAATGCTTCCTAAATTCATGCTTTTTGACTTTGGGGATTTAATTGTTGGCTATCATTGTCGAACCTACTGGCTAATAGTTAGTCACTGGATTGCAGGTTGATCATTATCTTCAAGTTGTTAAGACAGAGTTGGTATCAAACAGAATTGACAAAAATAAAGTTTTGCTTGAGGAGTATGAATATACTGCACATAGCAGTATGATGCAAACTGCAGCTGTCCCTGCTGCAAAGTTTCATTTTGAACTCTCACCAATGCAGGTCATTCATTTGTCTTAGGCACATTTTTCATACAGAATTAAGCAGACTTCATCTTTGTTGACATCTAGAATTATTTATTATGTCTCCGAAATAGCTGTCTTATTTGTTTTACATCCAAGTTTGCTTTAGTGAGCTTACATATACTATTTTTTATCTTTTGGTATAATTGTCTTTAACATTCTTTTCTAATTTGGACCAGGTCTTGGTGACAGAAAACAAGAAGTCATTTTCACACTTTATTACCAATGTTTGTGCAATCATTGGTGGTGTTTTCACGGTATTATGTTTAACACCGTTACTTGATTAGTTTACCAGTATTTAACTAGTTTCCTTTGTATTTTTTTAGCTTATTGTAGCTTCAATTTTTGTATAATATTATGTAATTTTGTTGTTAGGAATGAATTAGCAGTTTGCAATGAATGTTAATATTTTCTCTTAATGTTTGGAACTCTGGCATGTACTATTAGGATTAAATAACATTGTAATGTTCAACGGTCAGGTATGTGTCTTGTTAACTGAAGCCACGATGGTAAATAGCAGAATGTAAACAATCAGATGTTGAACGTAGCTATTATTACTAGACTTCTGTTATACCTCCATTGTAATTTTTCATTGCTATCAACTTCCTTCCACTGTTTCTATGGTTGTTATATTAAAGCATGTTGTACGAGCAGTACTTGAAAACATAGGTGAATGTCTAGAACTCCCTCCTACCACCTCCCTGGCCATGCCCTCTCCAATCTCACATCATTCCTCACCTACCACCCCTAACCAGCAAGATCATACTCCAACCACCCAAAGGCTTACTATAATTAAAGGCAATTCCTTAGGGGGAGGCCATGGCCTCTCCACAAAGCTAACCATCTCTACAATCAGAGTTTGATATCACATAATGGTTTCTAATAAGAAAAATCAAATCAGCAGAGATCACATACTCCAATTGAATGACGACCCTTTTAAAATTTTCCACCATAAAAGAAATAGTTAGTACTTTAAAGATGGAAGCCTCACTGTGGCTCAAATTTTCAATAGATGAAATGGAACAAAGGCTATGGTTGCTTAAGGAGAAGGCCCATATATGCTGATTCATGGGAACTTTCCGTGGAACCAAAACACTTAGATTACATGTATATGAGAATTGGAAACCTGCTGGTTTTGTCAACATACACAACTTCCAAAGGATGACTTGTGGCCATCTCTTCCTTATAACAAGAGAAGGATCAAATCTTCCAACATGTTCTATGGTTTATGAAAAAGATAGGGGTTTTTATGAAATTGTGATCCCTTGCATTTAACCTAGCTGAAGACTTTCCAAGTATGGGTTCAGGTTGGTAAGGTTTCCACTTCTCCCAAGTGCACATTAGCAAGCCTAATCTAAAGAAAATAGGCAGTGCTATTGGAAGATGCATCACATTATATGACTTCACAAAGTGATGGAGAGAGTGTAAGCATTGACTTAGTGAAGCCATTACTAGACAAAGTATTACTGGATATGGGAGGAATTGAATGAAACAACTTCTAGACTATTAGAACATTACCATTGGGCTTGTGTTTTCCCCACCATGCAAGAACACAAA
>VDFB02074252.1:0-12723 GCA_007258455.2 Sequoia sempervirens
AGTTTTCAATCAGCCTATCAATCAGGGCTTTAGTCATAATTCAAATAGAAAATGCATAATAATTATTTATTAAATTCAAAGTAAAGCATAATTTATATTGGTGGAAAGCTGAAAATATCCTTTAAAAACCCTTTTCATTTCATCAAATTTGGCTAAAAAAAAATTTGTCAGCCACATACCCTACACATACACATCATATCGCCACTTTTTGGCCTATCATGATCCTGCACATACCCTATTGAAGAAATGCACTGACAAATACAAAGGTAAGTTACCTTTTAAGTATTTAAATTGTGGAAGGATTGGCCATTTTGCATCTAAATGTCCTTATAAAGAATTATATTATAGTAATAAAAGAGATAAGGTTAAAAGAGTTTTATATTCCAAGGAATGCAACTATTCCTCAGAAGATGAGGATAATGATTCAAATGATGAAAATATTTTCATGGATATGAAAGACAAAAAGAGCAATATTTTAGAATGTAATAGGTCTAATACCTTGTAGGTTGATTAGATTAATGAAATGTCAATGGTAGTATGGATTTCCTTTCATGCATAGGAAGAAGAAAATGCTTGGCTGATTGACAATGGTTTCTCTTACCAAATGATTGGTAATAAGAGAAGGTTCATCAGTCTCAAGAAGGAAAATGGTGGAGCTATTAAGTATGGTGATGATGAGTCATCACAAATTTATGGAAAGGGTGTAGTATTAATTGATTGAAATAATATGACTAAGGATGTTCTCTATGTCAAAGGTTTGAAGCATAATCTTCTAAGTGTCAGTCAGATGTGCAAGAAAGGGTACAATCTTACTTTTAATTCTACTGGTTGTGAGATTAAGAAATTAGGGTCCAAAATATTAGTTTTTGATGGAACAAGGATAAGTGGAAATTTTTATCATCTAAAGAAGGCTAATGAAAGAAACTGCTTAGTAGCTTAGTTTGGAGAATTTTTTTTGTGGCACTAAAGGATGGGGCACATAGATTTTGATAGTATGGTGAATATTAGTTGATATCATGCTATAAGAGACATGCATGCCTAAGATAACCAAGCCTGCAAACACACTATGCAAAGAATGTCAAATGGGAAATCAAACATGCAAAAGTTTCAAAAATCAAGGAATTTTCTTCTTCAATGTGATTGGCATTGATTCATACTAGCTTATGCAGACCTACAACAACAATTTAGCAAGGTGAAAGTTATTTCATGTTTCTTATAGATGATCACACTAGAATAACTTGGGTTACATTCTTAAGAGATAAATTAGAAGCTTTTGGTAAGTTAAAAATATCCAAAGAAAAAGTAGAGAATGAGATGGATATTAAGATCAAAGGGTTAAGATCAGATAGTGGAGGTGAATTTACTTCATTTTTTTGTGAATATCATGCTATTAGGATACATATATCTACTCCTATGACCCCTAAACAAAATGGGGTTGTGGAAAGGAAGAATAGAACAGTGCAAGAGATGGAACGAACTATTTTGAAAGATATTGATATACCAGATATGTATTAGATGGAAAAAAATTACACTACTATCTATATACTTATCAAAGTGTAGTTTAGGGATAATAGCACTAAGAACCATTACGAGTTGTGGTATAAAAGGCCTTCCTCTTAGATACTTCAAATTTTTTTGGCAGCAAATATTATATTAGAAGAGATGAAGGAGACTTTGGAAATTTTGAATCAAGGTGCATGATGCTAGAACAAGAGGTTGTGAAAGATGATTGAAGGAAAAAATGTTAAGGTAGATGAAGACTTGTATTAGATCTAACAAAAAAAAGAGGTTTTCAGATCTAGTATACCTCCCTAGATTATAGAAGAAGAATAAGAAAAAGAGGAGAAGGAACTAGAACCAATGAAGGCTCCAATGACCCCAACAAATTATGTGTAGAGGAACCATTCATCATATCAAATCATTAGACACAAGAATGAAAGAGTGATGTCAAGGAGAAGGCTTGCAAGAGAAAGTGAGAAAGTAAATTTGTGTCTACTATCAAAGGTTCAACCCAAGAACTTTGTTGGATAAAGACTATGGAAGAAGAATTGGATTAAATAGTAAAGAATTATACTTGGGAATTTGTTCCCAGAAGTGCTAATAAGAATGTAATTAGAACTAAGCGCATTTTAGATCATGTTTTAATGAAGATGGTGAAGTTGTGAGAAATAAGACCATATTGGTTTGCAAAGGTTATTCATAAGTTTAAGGCATTAATTTTGAGCAGACCTTTCCTTTGATAGATATAATGGAGGAAAAAAAGGATGTTTCTTTCTTTTGTAGCTAATAATAACTTAAAATTCTATTAGATGGATGCCAATTTTTCCTTCTTTAATGGTGATCTAGAGGAAAAGGTATATACTAAGCAACCAGATAGTTTATAGTTATTAGGAGATATAGTTATGAAGTGCAAACTCAAGAAATCTTTACATGGTCACAAGAAAGCTCCTAGAGATTGGTATGCTCAATTGGATAAGTATTTAGTTTAGTAAGGTTTGAAAAATGGTATTACATATACAAAAATTTACATTAAGGTTTAGGAAGACAAGTTGGTGATTTTGGTTGTATATTTTGATGACATCATCTTTGGTGGAGATGGTTAAGAAGTTTGTAGAAGAGATGTAGAAAGAATTTGAGATGTCTATGATTGGTGAGTTGTCTTTTTCCTTTGACTTCAAATTATTCAGTAAGATGATGGTATCATTATTTCTCAACCTAAGTTTGTAAAGGAGACATTGAAAAAGTTTGGCATGGAAGACTCCAAACCTATAAGTACTCCTATGGTGACTAGTTGTCACTTGAGAAAATCTGATGAGACTCTAGAAATTGATCATACTCTATATAGGTTTATGATTGGATATTTTAGTACTTGGCTGCATCTAGACCTAATATCATGCATATAGTATGTTTAGTTTCCATATTTCAAGCTAATCCTAAAAAATCTCATTAGAAAGAAATGAAAATAATATTTAGATATTTGAAAGGAACTCTTGATTATAGTTTATTGTATAAGAAGGATAATAATTTTTCTTTGAATGCTTATACTAGAAATGACTAGGTAGGATGTTTGGATGATTGGAGAAGTACAAGTGGTAGTGCATTTTTTTTGGTAGATTGATTGGTCTCATGGGTCAGCAAGAAGTAGGACTCAGTTTCCCTATCTACATCAGAAGTTGAATATATTGTTGCAGCATCTTGTTGCACATAGCTACTCTAGATGAAGTAGAATTTAAAGAATGTAAATGTGGTTTATGATGAACCCATTCCTATATTGTGTGATAATACCAATACAATTAATATTTCCAACAATCTAGTAATACATTTAGGAACAAAACACATTTCTATTAGGTATCATTTTCTGAGAGAGAAAGATGTAGAGCATGAATTCAAATTGGTGTATGTGCCTACCAAGGATCAAATTGAAGACATTTTCACTAAGGAACTTTCAAATGATACTTTTGAACTTATATCTAGAAGAAGTTAGGGGTTATTGCCCCTCCTTGTTATAACTGGATTCATAATTGGTTTATCTATCTAGGTGGAACAATTCAATACATGTATTTATTCATGAATTGATTGTGTCTTCCTCTTAGGGGGAGTCAGTAATAGTTTTTGTTGATAGAGAGAATTTGTTAGTTTTTTCATGAAGGATTGTGTGTACATCAAAGGGAGAGTAACTTGAAGAGAAGAAATAATGTGCTCCTTAGTGGGGGCTGGTATGATTGCTTGTAGAAGTTGTATAATTAATGGTCAACGGGGGATAATTTGTTGTTTTGATTGAATATATTTTTCCCTGTCTTTGAAGCCATAAAATGTGCTACTATTTTGTGAAAATATTTGTGGCCCTTTGTCCTTGATGTTGAAAGGGAAGAGTAAGAAGGTGTATCTTTCCATAAATTCCAAAGGGGGAGATTGTTGTCAATGGTTTTCATTGATGTCAATAGTTAGTGAATTGTTTGTGGTTGTTATTTATGTCAACACTTGAGAAGTAGGGGATATTGTACGAATTTGATATATTTGATGTCAATAATTGGTGAGGTTGTGGTAGTGTTTGTTGCTTGGTAGTGGTTGTCACTATAATTGTTGTATGATGGTGTGGTGTTGGTGTTCATGGTTGGATGTCATGCCTTGGTTGAAGACATGCAAAGTTGTATACCACATGGTTGTTGTCAATAGAGTTGATTTCATAATGATATAATAGGATTAGGATTAGAAGTGATTTTGATGGTGGATATTTGTTTCTAATGGTATACAATATGTTGTAGGATCTCTTCTACTAAATTCCTAATGAAGTGTATGTTTCTGAAAGAATGTTTAGGCCTTAGTAAGTCATTGAAAGTTTTTCATTCATGAAGGATTTGTGAAGATTGATTTGGAGAATGCTTTGCATTACTCGACTATTGTAGATATGGACTTATGGTTTGAAATTCAAAGTTTATAGTGTTTTGTGGATGTTCTACTCCTATATTTTCAAGTCACGAGTGTTGTTGAGGAGATTTTTGTGAATTGCAGAAGGTTGCTAGTGTTATTGGTTGTTTGGAATAGTCTGAAAAATGCTCCACATTTCACCACATTGATTTCTCTACTCTTTCCTCTTGGTGAACATTTTCTCAGTGTCTATGTAGTGTCTCAGTTCCAATTTGATTTGTTGAAGTTATCCACAAGTTGATCTATTAAGGTTTTATCTCATGGTTGTGTATTTTGTGCTTTGAAGATGAAGTGTTATATTCTTGTTTGGGTTGAAATATTTGTTGGTGGCATGACAGTATGGAAGATGTGTTTTTAAGTGTTGTTGGATTTTTAAGGAACATCTCTTTTTTATCCAAACATCAATGGTTGATGTCTTCTAGTGTTGCATTGTGTTTGAGTTGGTCTTCTAATTTGTGGATATTTGGGTGACGAGTCTTGTTATTTTTATTGTGCTATGTGATTGAGGGTTTGTAGTAGCATATGAAGTTTTTTTAAGATGTATTTGGGTCTTGACCTATCTTGTTTAGAACTGCATTGATTGAATTCAATTGGAAGTATGTTTTTGGGCCAAATGGTATTGTGCTACACATCTTATCTACGTGTTTCCTTGTTGTTGAATTGGGTTGATGTGTGCCAAAGCATGAGGTGTTTTGGATCACATTAGATGGTGTAATAAGTTTTTTTTTGTTCCTCTCTACCTCCTAGATAGGACTACATTGGTGCTTTATGGATGACTTTTTGAGATTATTTTTTATCTTCTTCTTGGTCAACCTAATTGATGTTTTGAGGTCTTGCAGTGGATATAAATTAAAGAAAATGTTAGTTGCAAGGAGAAAGAAGTGTGCATGTGTGGAATGTATTGAATATATCATAGAAGTGTGAAAGTGTGTGGAAGAAAGATCAAATGTGCTTTCACTTATTAGTTAGGAGAGTGTTGTGTTAACAATATTATGATTTTTCAATTAACTTCTTGTATCATACATTGAGATAGTAAATCTTAATAGGTCCTTATATCTTTCCCCTGATGAACTGTGTGTGCTTCATTTCTAAAATTCCCTAGTATCTTACTCTATGGTTGTGCACATTTTACTACAAGTCTTTCGGCAGTTGTAGTCAATGGAAATAGTTTCTCCCCACCTTTGATGTGTAAACACAAGGATAAGGATCCTATTTCACACTTGCTACACTGAAGGAAACCTTAGAGATCTCAATCCAATAAAGAATGAAGAGAGAGATATAATAATAAGGAATCCTAGGATATGTTTAGAGACTAATTAAGGCTGAATGAGAGGTTCACCAAAAAGTGTAAACTTGGAAATGATAATTAATTTGAAAACATAGTGTGATATGCAAGATGACCTAGAAAGATGAATAAAATGTAATAGAAATCTATGAAACTAAAAGTGTGCACCTAGAATATGGAGAGAAATGGAATGGAGCTCTAAAATCCTAAAATTGCTACTTTTTAGGCCTAGTCAGACTCATTCACCATTCTTGGTGAATCTATCATAGTTCTAGATTTCTGCATAGAAGCAGGTTTCAAGCAAATGGGTATCCAAATCTACAAAAATATTTGAAAAACACCCACAGTGGGACTCATTAACCACTTGTGGTGAATGAGTCTAATTTGGCTTTTCTAGAAATTCAAAGTTATCATCTATACCTCCCAATATGCTCTTTTTGTTCTTCCAAGTGTTCGGGTTTGAAACCCTATTTTTTAGGACTATGAGTGACTTTTTGTCAATATTTTGACTTTTCCAATAGGGAGACAACTCCAAAAAATTTAAAACCTAATATTCAATGATCTCCAATCCTTTAAAGAACCTATATCTACAATCACACAAAGAGAGAAAATGTTGATTATTAGGGAATAGGGATTTTCCTTGGTCAAACCCCTTTTAGGTATTTAAACCAAAATGATGAAATAAGATATTAAAGAATGAGCATGAAGTAATGCAATTAGAAATTTTCCATGATGATGGATCTTGAATTGCTACAACAATTGATGAAGAATATTGCTCTGGAATGCCTTAGAATTGATCTTGAATTCTCTTGTGACAATCTTGTGAAGTCTTGAAATGCTTAACCCTTGCTTGCTTGGATGAAATGATGATTTCAAAGCTTTTCTATATAGGCAA
Source organism: Sequoia sempervirens (assembly GCA_007258455.2). NCBI lineage: Eukaryota > Viridiplantae > Streptophyta > Pinopsida > Cupressales > Cupressaceae > Sequoia > Sequoia sempervirens. Next base: position 6,609 of record VDFB02074252.1, read on the forward strand.
TGCAGTCACATGACCGTTAAATTGATCACTAAGGATGACATTATAGAAATTTAAACTTAAAACCTAATTTTTCTTGCTTAAACCTTAGAAATAGATCAAATGGGACTCATTCACCCAAGTTGGTGAATGGGTCCCATAGGGGGTATTTTTCTAGTTGGGATGTTGGGGAGTGAAGAAATCAGGTTTATATATTTATTTTGTCAGGTTTTTAATCAAAATATGCCTTGGGATACACAATATGCGGTCATAGTGGCCTATGAATGATTATATAAAGGTCACAAATGAAATAGGGCCCAAAATATAATGTGAAAGTGTAAATAAATACACATTACAACACTAAATGAAGGAAAATTGTAGTCTATTTAGCTTAGAAGGGCCCTAATCCCATGTGAAAGTGTAAAACACATTACAACACTAGATTAGGTCTATTTGATTTAAAAGCCTCCCAAATTTAATGTGAAGATGTAAATAAATACATTTAACAAAATTAAATTAGGGAAGAGTCAGGTTAATTTAGCTTAAACAGGATCCAAGACCTAATACGGATGTGTAAAATAGCTCATAACACTAGATCAAGGTGACTTTAGGTCCAATTTATCATTAATTATTCCCAAATCAAGAAAGAGAAACAAAATAGTTTTTCGGTGACTCCATTTAACCCCCACTTTAGTGAGAGGATGAACTTGCTTCAAACTCACACTAAAGTAGAAATTCAAGAGGAGTACAATAGTACCAATGTGGATGGCAAAGGATGACAAAGATAAAAGGAGTGGGTCAAGTCCCCAGGATCCAAGATCCTACATCAAACCAACATAAGCAAAAAAGGACACACATGAGGTGTATGATATGCAGGAAAACAAGATACACAATCATGCAATGGAAATAACTAGAAGAAGAAAAAAATAAGCAAAAATAAAAAGGAAAATCAAGCTTCGACTTTTTATCCAACATGATATGGATCATATGTAGGTTGTTTGTCTAAAGAGATGCATACTCACTCTAAGGCGACAAAACTCCTAGTTGTCCACCAGGTGAGAAGTCCTAATGGGTGAGACACATACACTCATGGCTGGTATGCACTCACAAACACACATAAGCAGATATGGGGAAAGTCATGCCTCAAATTGGGCTTCCCACTCAAAACATACCAAAGTTATACCTCCAGATAAATTTAATAAGGTGCCACAAAAAAATATTTTTGAGCTTCATGAGAGAAGCAAAACTTTGTATGCTTGGAGGTCATGAACAAACAAGATGGTGCTATAGGCATGCAAGCTATGTTATGCAAGGTGGCCATATAACAAATGTTGTAAATGTAAAATAGAGTAAGATTTGTTCGAAGGGATTTTGCTTAGATCATGCATGGTCTCTTCTTAGGGAACATCATGTCTAATGTCTCGAAGAGAGGAAAATTCAAAGAAAAATCATGCTCTTGGATGGACTTAAGCCCAGTGACACCACCAAGAAAAGGAGGCATCACAAGAAGAAAGAAAATCACACATTGAAACATGGGTGTCGATGTATGCCCCCACTTTGAAGCAGTTGCTAACACCATTACTGTTAGCAATTTATTTAAAGTAGAAGACATGAGAGCCTATTTGGAAAGCCCTATGCCAAGTCATATGTTTCCAATAAGCTACATCATGAATAAGTATGTTGCATGTGAGTCAATTTAAGACATGTCATCCACATCCCAAGCTTTCTCTTATATCTACATGAAAGGTGATCAACCAACCAAAAGAGACAAAGACAAGTGACATATGAGGACAAGGCTATCTAACCCCTTGCCCCCACTTAGCACAAGACAATGGTGAGTTGAATAGGATGAAAGTAAGTATCAGTTAGAGGAATTAGATGCTTCAACACAAGGGAGAGAACCACACTCTTGAAGATTTTGAATTTTGTTAGCTAAAGCCTTACATTCATTAGTAGCATGACCATGAATTCTATGATATGCACAGAATGAATTCATGTAATAAAATTTATTTCATGTTCTTGGAGGGAGGGATCTTAGATGATCTTGGAGGAGTTTCTCCTAGATACTCTCTTGATACATAGAATATGTTCCTTTATTATGTGACAAAGATATCTCTTGCTTAGTACAAGATGTCATACTTATGTAAGACTCTTTAGATTGTTAGATTTTGTTCTGTCCTTGAAAGGATGATGTAAAATATAATGAATTCATATCACTAGTGTTTTGTGTGATGAAATTGACATTAAGCAAACATTTCTTTTTCTATTTCATTTCTTGCAAATGATAACGATCAAGATCACTAGTGTATATTAGTTCAGGATGCACTACTGTTAAAGTTGGCTTAGAAGGATGTTTTGTAATAGTGTTAATATCGAGTGAAGGTTTGTTTATTTTTATCAAAGGACAATAACCAAGACCATGAGTTGTTTCTTGCATGTTAGGCTCAATGGGGACATGAATACCTTGTTCTCTAGCACCACATCTAGGAATGTGTAGGATCATCATGGAAAAAATAGGCCCTTAAGTGGTGAAAAATTAAGAAAAATCGAGAGTTAGGCAACTTCACGTAAAATTTGAATAAGTTGTCTATATTATTTCAAAAATATGTAAGAATATAATCTATATCAAAATTGAATGTAGTTTCTAAACTACTAGGTTTATTTTTATTTTTTAAATCTATTTGGTGAAAATTTGAAATTTCAATGCATCAATACTTAAATTTCAAGGAAAAATAAGAAGTGCGGTGTCTATCGACCAACCTAACCACAATAAAATGATAAAAAATTATAAGATTTTAGATATAATTAGAGACTCATGTCCTGATGTGATGCATATTTTTTTTGTAATTTTTTCCAAGTAAATAATTAAATATTATTTTTTATTACAAATTTTAAAAAATATAAAAACTTGTATGTCTGACCACCTTAACTTGGTAAAATTCATCAAATTCAATTTTCTTTTTTAATCCTATAGTATGTGAGGCATAGAATGTGATGCATGTTTCTAATTCACAAAATGTGATACTTGTTTGAAAGCTATAGATGTTTTTCAATCAGCCTATCAATCAGAAATTTAGTCATAATTCAAATAGAAAATGAATAATAATTATTTATTAAATTCAAAGTAAATCATAATTTATATTGGTGGAAAGCTAAGAATCTCCTTTAAAAACCCTTTTCATTTCATCAATTTTGGGTAAATAAAAGTTGCCAGCCACATACCCTACATGTACCAATCATGATCCTACACATACCCATCATTTTCCACTATAGCCAAGTTATTTCATAACTAATAACCTCTTCCATAATTTATTTTCATTTATTTTGGATTTGGTGGTTGTTGATAGTCAGTTTCATTAAAGTTTTTTGTGTTTTCTTCTGAAGTTGTTGAGGTGGATGCTTTCAAGGGGTCTTCCGAATTTTTTCTTAACATTATCAATTTTTCTTTTCCCTTTTTAGAGCCTTTGTGTATAATCTTGTATTCTCCCATGAATGTAGGTGTGAAATCTAAGGAACCCCAATCATCATCTAATAGCTTTATGACTTCCTCAGTGTGTTTTTATTTTTCTTTTTGTTGCATGGGTTCTATTTGTGTAGTTGGCGTTAATGTTTTCAAGGGGTTCTCTTTTTTTCTTAACTTTTATGACACTATAAGGGTCATGATCAACATCAAGTGTGTACAATGTGTTGTTGTAGATATACTTCATTTTATGATGAAGCATAGAAGGCACCCCATTCATTGCATGAATCCACGATTTGCATAAAAGGAGATTATATGAAAGATCATGAGTCATAACATGGACCATTGTTTCTAATGTGTCCTTTCTAGTTGTAATAGGTAAGGTGATCACACCAAGTGGTTTCTTTCCAACATTGTCAAATCCACTAATAATTAAAGAGGTTGGTTGAATTTTTTATTTATCCACACTGAGACTATCCAAAAGGTTTATGATACACAAATTAAGAGAAGATCCATTTTCATTGATGGTTTTCTTTATCCATTTCTATTGTATTGAGCTATGATCATGAAAGCATCATTTTGTTTTTACACTTCCAAAGGGGGAGTTCACTTTGGTGGAAAACAATGTCAGCATATTATCCTTGAATCATGGTTGTTATGTCATTCATTTGTGCATTAGAAGGGATAGGAACCTATTTAAAGGGACTTTGATTCATGCTATGGTAATGAGGGGAGGCTTGAATAAGGTCCCACAACATTTGATATCTTAGTAGGAGTATTCTTTAGTTGTTCAACAAGATTGTACTCCTTTCAACTTTGTGAAGGAAATTAAGGAGGACCTGGTAAGATTGGGTTAGGAAATTGGATGGATGTTGAAGGTGTTTTTCTTGGTTATAGATTGCTTCTAGTGTTATATGTATGAGAAATGGTATTATGACTTGGATGCTGCAAAAAATTGTTCTTAGGTGGGTAAAGGATAAGTTCAGGTTTTTTTTGAGTTTGTTGCTTGTATGATGTTGGGTAAAGAATTAGAGGATTCTTAGGATGTCCCATGGGGTATGTAGGAGGTCCAATAGCCAAGGACACTTGGGAATTCAAAACCTCAACAGTATTGGTTTGATGTATTTCTAATAAGGGGCAATCTAGAATCATATGATTATCATCACCTAGGGAAGCCGCATTACTATTGTTGTCATTTTCTTGCACCATGATACTCTCCTAGGAGGAGAGTTTTAGAGAACAAAAACCAAATGTTCTTGAAATTCAGTTGGTTCTTCCAAAATGACTTCATCACAAGTAAGGGAGTTATCAATGGTTGAATTTTCTTTACAAATTAAGAGAAGAGCCATTGTCACTGACGCTTTGCTTTATCCCTTTCTATTGTATTGAGCTATGATCATGAAAGCATCATTTTTTTTTTTACACTTCCAAAGGGGGAGTTCACTTTGGTGGAAAACAATGTCAACATATTATCCTTGAATCATGGCTGCTATGTCATTCATTTGTGCATTAGAAGGGATCAAAACCTATTTCAAGGGAAATTGAATCATGCTATGGTAATGAGGGGAGGATTGAATATGGTCCCTGGCATTGTCTTTGTAGGAGTATTCTTTAGTTGTTCAACAAGATTGTACTCCTTTCAACTTTATTGAAGAAGAAGGAAATTAAGAGGACACCGCTAAGATGGGGTTAGAAATGGGATGGATGTTGAAGGTTTTTTCTTGGTTGCAAATTGATTCTAGTGTTATATGTATGAAATGGTATTATGACTAAACTCTTGCCAAAACATTCTTCTTAAGGTGAATTGCAGAAGGATAGGATTATTGGTTTTGAGTTTGTTGCTTGTATCTTTGGTGGGTAAAGAATTAGAGGATTCTTAGGATGTCCCATAGGGTATGTAGGAGGTCCAATAGACAAGGAAACTTGGGAATTTATAACCTCATCAGTATTGGTTTGATGTATTTCTAATAAGGGGCAATCTAGAATCATATGCTTATCATCACCTAGGGAAGCCACATTACTATTGTTGTCGTTTTATTGCACCATGATATTCTCCCTAGGAGGAGAGTTTTTAGGAGAACTACAATCCAAATGTTCTTCAAATTCAGGGATTAGTTCTTCCAAAATGACTTCAACGCAAGTAAGGAGTTATCAATGGTTGAATATTCTTTACCAATTAAGAGAAAGGGTCATTGTCACTGAATCTTTGCTTTATCCTTCTATTGTATTGAGCTATGATCATGAAAGAATCATTTTCACACTTCCAAAGGGAGTTCACTTTGGTGGAAAATAATGAAGCACATTATCCTTGAATCATGGCTGCTATGTCATTCATTTGTGCATTACAGGGATGGGAACCTATTTCAAGGGACTTTGCAGATCATGTATGTGGTAATGAGGGAGAGGCTTGAATAAGGTCCCACAACATTTGATATATCTTAGCAGGAGTATTCTTTTGTTGTTCAATAAGATTGTACTCCTTTCCACTTTTTGAAGGAAATTGAGGAGGAATTGGTAAGATAGGATTAGGCAATGGGATGGATGTTGAAGGTGTTTTTATTGGTTGTAGATTGTTTCTAGTGTTATATGTGTGAGCAACGGTATTATTAATCAGCTGTTGCAAAACATTGTTCTTAGGTCGGTAAAGGATAAGTTCGGGTTTATTTTGAGTTTGTTGCT
>VDFB02074254.1:0-22451 GCA_007258455.2 Sequoia sempervirens
CCCACTAACACTTCTGCCAAAGTAGAATGTCATCAGCAACCCCAAACGTTTGAAAAGGAATGTGTGAGCAGAGAAGCAAGGGTCGAGGAATTGAGGTTCTATGTAAACAAAGAGACAGATGTTTGAAGACACTAATAAGCACATGCTTATACTGAGAGAGAGGGTGAATCAGTATTAATAATCACAATGATATCAATCACACAATTTCCAAAATTAAGAACACAAAATTTACGTGGAAATCCTTTCAGGAGAAAATCACAACAAAATATTGCTTATATAAAATTCTCTTACAAACTTTGTAGGCACCAACCTACTGGAGACACCAATCCCTGCTTATCTTTGTAGGAAGCAACCCACTAGAAACACCAATCCCCATTACTGAGCACCAACCCAGAAAAAGACACCAATCTCTTCTATAGACAGGCACCAACCTCTAACACAACAAAGATTTTGTCTTCTTGATATTGCTTCTTTTAAGCATGAGAGTCTACTTCATAAAATCTGCTATAAATCTACTCTTAAGTCTACTGCAAATCTGCTCTCAGGTCTGCTCCAAGTCTGCTATAAATCATCTCCAAAAGTCTACTATAAATCTCCTTTGAAGATCTGCATATATTCTTCATATAAATCTGCTACAATTTTTCTTGAAAATTTATCATAAATCTGGTTATAACCTTCTTCAAATCAAGTCCATAAATCTGCTCTTCTTCTCCAAATTTCTGCTCTTAAAAGGAATGATTTTTCTTTTGAGAACTTGCTTTCTAACCTCTAAAATAACTTGCATTTATATCCAAATCATGCACTTCGCCAAAATGTCGTCGGCCAAGAATTTAAATAATAAAGTTTATTTTAAGTATTTAAATTCACCTAAGAAATGCACCAAAGAGATGGAGCTCAGCCAGCAACATAAGTATTATTTTTATTATTATTTTGCAATTTGCAAAGTGAGTGCCAAGGTTGAGGGAGGTCGGCCAGCACTTGGGAATTATAAACATTTCTTTTATCACCTTGAAATAATGTGATCCACCCTTGAACTAAGTGATTAGTTCTCCTTTGATATTACCTTTGACATCAATGACAATAACATTTCCAACAGGCTTCTGGGAGAGAAGCAAGCAAATTGTGGGAAAGCAGAAAACTACAGAAAGGGATGAAGATACGAAAAAGTTCAAAATCCTGCCCAAAGCAAGAAGTGACTCAAACATCCTCATACCTAGGATTGGGACCATTATAAGAATACCCTTCTCAAAATTGTTTGCCCTCAAGAAATGGATGCTCCAAATTCTCTTGTTCTTCAAAAAACAAGATATTCGAAGATGTTTATGTTCCTCAACTTCTTCACCCTAGTATCAAGTTCCAATATGAGCTTTTCTCATCATCAAAGCATGGCAAATCTATGGATGGTGTGATATGTTATCCATGGGCCCTCTTAAAGCAAGACACATGAAACACATTATGAATTAATTTATTCTTTGGCAATTCCAACTCATATGCAATTTCACCAACTCTCCTCAAGATCCTGTAAGATGCATAAAAGCATGGTTTGAGTTTTTCATCCCCACTACTCTTGATGGAGGTTCTGCTATAAGGTTGCAACCTCAAAAAGACCATATCTACAACTTCAAATGGACTCTTTGTGTGGTTCTGATCTACATAGAATTTATATTGATTACGGGCTTGCTAGAGATGATATTTGAGTGATCTAAATATGTCTTGGCTATGCTTCACCAAGTGTCACTAGTTATTGGAACTCTATTATCTATGAACACTAAAACAACTAGGGTTAATGCATCATACCCATATAATGCCATGAATCAAGGAATACGAATGCACATATGGCGTGTAGTGTTGTAACCATACTCTCCCAAATGTAACCACTTAACCCAAGTTGAGTGCTGATTTGAAACATACTTCCTCAAATAGTCGCCATCACACTTGTTCACTATCTCTTTTGGGGGATAATTACTTGTGCTAGGAGTGAATTATGTACCAATCAAATGAAACAACTCCAACCAAAAAGAGCCGACGAATCTACTATCTTTATCATTAAGAATTTTTTAGGCATATCATGTAGCCTCAACACTTCTCTAAAAAATAAATCAGCCAATTGATATGCTTTGAGTCATGAAAAAATAGCAAAAAAGTGTGCATACTTTATTAGTCTATCCTCCACAACATAGATGCAATATTTTTCTTGTACCTTAGGGAGGCCTATGATGAAGTCCATGGATATGCTTTCCCACTTTTGATTTTCGAGACAATGTTTGAAGCAAGTCTAGAAAAAATATGTTATGATTTGTTTTGCTAGCATGCCATGCATTCTCTAATGTAAGTGTTTAAGGACATCCTTCTTAAGGTTCTTTCCAAGAAAACCTTTCTTTGATTTTCCCCTGTGAGGGTCTTGTAAAATCTTGAGTAACCTAATCCGTTGAAACATGTTTGTCATTGATTTCAAAGGTTTGCTGAAGCAAATCAGAGCTATAGAAAATCAGAGTTTAAATTATCTAAATAAATTGTTTATTTATGATGACCAACCTCCTCCACATTGGTATCCACTTAGACAAACTTATAATGCTGGCCGACCTCCCATTTTTCGTACCCTAAACAAGATTTAATTTAATATCTTTGTTCTTGGGCCAACCCCCTTTTGATGGGGCCCCATCTTGGGGATTTTAGTTTTGCAATAAAAAATTTAAATTTATTCTTTTTAGGGGTCGACCCCCCTAGGGAGTTGCGTCCAACTTTGTGCAAGGGAAATAAAAAAATTAAATAAAAATTCATATGCTGATTGGGCAGACCAGCTTTGAAAGAAGGTGAAGGTTGGTTTGATGGGGCATCTTTGAGGTATAAATATAAGGTTGAAAATGAAGAAAATACAACCAAATTTTCAAGGAATATTTTCTTATGAAGAGCAGAATTAAAAGGATATTCAAGAAGATCTACAAGGTTATTTGAGCAGATTTTATAGCAGCAAATTTGAGAGAGGAGAGCAAGTGATATATGAGTGAGAACATGGCAATTTATTGAGCAAATCTTATGACAACATTATTGCAGATTTAATGAAGACATTATTGCCAAATTCATGAAGACATTGTTATTCATTTGAGAAGACATTATTGCCGACATTGTGAAGACTATATTGCAGACTTGTGAGATGGCATTAGGGTAGATTTCAGGAGTGGCAAATCAAAACTATTCATATTATTCTTGTGAAGGTTGGAGCCTCCTATTTGGGAGTTCTTGAGGTTGGACCCTCGAGTTGAAGAGATTGGAGTCTCTTGCTGAGTTGGTGCTTAGTGGAGGGGATTAGTGTCTCATGCGGGTTGGTGCCTACAAGGCTTGTAAAAAGATATATATAAAGGCAATATTTTTCCATGGTTTTCTCCTGCAAGGGTTTCCACGTAAAATCATGTGTGCATCGTGTGTTCTCTATTGTTAGATCTTGCATGTGTGGATACCTTGATTATTGATTTATGATTGCCAAAATTATAAATTGAAAAAATTGATCTTATGCTGATTCAAACCCTCTACCCCCCTCACCCTCACCCCCTCATCTCAGTATAAGTGTGTGTGTGTGTGTGTTTCTTCACTAATGCATCATGAAAAGCCCTTCAAATTCTCTCATTCATTCAAGATTCAAGAACTAGGAAGATTATGTTTTTACATCAAATGAGACCATATGCTACTTACCATCTTCCCTCACATTCCCATCAAGCAGATCAATAGCAAATGCATTTCAAAAATATTCAACAATTACTATGAGCTCCAATTGAAAAAATCAGGTTACACCTGTGGGACACGCCCTCAGCCTCAAAACCCCCGTCTCCTGCCTTCAGAGGGACGCCCTCACACTAAAATGTAAAATCCATTGGAAACAGAAACGCTTCTTCACTTTGGGATGTTTCATCCCCGAGCACGGATTGGGACGGATTGGGATGTCGCTTCGCCCCCTATGGCCAGATTAGACGGATTGAGACTGCTCCTCAGACTGAAGGCTAGTCGCCTCCCACAGCAAGTCAAAATATATTAAAAAACAATTAAAAAATGATTTTTAAAGGTTTAGTTCCTTCGCATGGGGCCCACCAACTGTTTAATGTTTTAATTGTTTGGGCTAAAGTCTGAAAAAGACTAAATATTAAATCTTTTAGTTCCACTCTTGCCAGAGGATGATAGTGACTCAGATAGTTCTGAGTCTTTGGATATTCATAGCCTGAATGAGGCTTAATTTCATAGACTGTTGTATTTAATATTTTGATTTTCATGTTTGAATTTTGAGACTTCTGGATACATGTTTGAGACATTTGGATATTTCATATTGATAGACCATGGTTTTATTGATGTTTGATACTGCTGTGATAAATTTTATAATGCTTTAATGACATTTCTTATGTTGTTATGGTACTACTCTCGTGATTTACTTACATATTGATATTGTTGCTATCAATTATTAATTTATTGACATATCTATCTCTCTTTCCCTCTCTCTAATATATTAATAAATTTGAAAATCATATATATATACTGTATACGTCGTCCCCTGCCGTCCCTTAAAAATTGCCCCTTAGGAAACGTCCCGGAAACACGTCCCCTATCGTCCCCCCGTCCCTGTCCCCAATAGGCCATGGAACATAGAAAAAAATTGTAAAAGTAGAGCATAGAGTAGACTTTCTAGAAAGGGCATTAGGAACTACATTCTTTTTTCCCTTTCATGTACTCTATATCAAAATCATAAGCTTGCAAGTTAGACACCCATTTTTGTTACTTGTCATTCAATTCTTGGCAAAGGGAGAACTTCAAGCTATTATGATATGTCTTCACCACAAATATTCCACAAACCAAATATTTTTTGAACTTGGCCAAAGAATGCATGATAGCCATCATCTTTTTGTCATACATAGAGAATTATTTTTGTTTATTCTTTCAATTTCCTACTTTTAAATGCTATGGGATGTCCCTTCCATACTAAGACATCTCCAATTTATGAAAAATCCAGGATAACAAAAACAAGTCATTAACTCAATATCTTAAGTTTATCAAAGCTTTTTGAGTTGTTTTTGTCCATGCAAAATTTATTTTCTTTATCACATCAGATAAGAGTGTTGCTAGCTATGAAAACCCCTTAACAAATCTCCTATGATAGCTACAAGGGCCAAAGAATCCTTGTGATAGGAGAAGCCCAATCCAAAATGGATTGAATCTTTTGTTGGTCCACTTGAATACATCAAGCACTAATGGCTTGGCCAAAGCACAAGATCTTTATCACCCCAAAATCACAATTTGATTGTTTTGCAAAGAGGCCTCCTATTCTAATATTCTAAGGGCGATATCTAGATGCTTCAAGTGATCTTCCCAAGTCCCTTCATAAATCAAATGTCATCAAATTTCCTCATATTTGATAAAAACATGTTTCATGCATGACTAGAAGGTAGTTGTTGCATTTTCCAAGCCAAAAGGCATGACTCATAATTCAATGTGCCCAAAGTGACACTTGAACGTTGTTTTATGTACATTCTCATCTCTTGCATGAACCTAATGGTAGTGAATCTCAAACCAATCTTTGAAAAATATACAACTCCATACAATTCACTAGTTAGCTCGTCAATCTTGGAAAAGTAGTGCTTGTTTCTCAAGGTCTTCATGTTCAAATCTCCATAATCAATACATATCGGCATAGTGCCATCCTTTTTCTTCATGTGAACCATAGATGAGGCAAATGGGCTAGAACTAGGCTTGATGTGACCCATCTCCAAGAGCTCTTTGATGGATTTTCTTTCTTCTCTATACATTCTTGGGTGGCAACAAGGAGTGGCCATGACAAGCTTAGAGCTTCGTTTCAACTCTATGATGTGTTGGAATCCCCTATCAAGTTGTAGTCCTACAAGCAAAACACTAAACACCATAGATTCTTATCCAAAATATTTTGAATATCAACATGACAAATGCCTTGCTTACCCATGGATAAATTTGTAGACATAACCAAATAGTTTGCTGCCCAAGCAACTTGTCCCTTGTAGAAAGTTGCCTCCATTCTTTTAGTTATAAACACTCATGGTTTTCCATCTAAAACTTCCTACACATTTTCCCCTTACGAAAAATTTGAACTCCATGGATTGATAGTTCTATGAAAATTTGCCAAGATATTGCACCATTGCACACCCAAGACCGTGTCTTTCTCATAGACCCACATATAAATGTTATCACACTTTTATGTTCTCCCATGGCTATGTTAAGTTTTTGGGTTATTTCAATAATGCTGGAATGGTGAATCCATCAACAAAAATGACATTGAATCCTTAAAATTCTTAGATTTTAGTCCTCATTTTACCCCCAAACCTTCATCAATGAAGTTATGGGTCAATCCACCATCAATAAGCATCATGACTATTGTTTGAATAGCACTCCTCAAACTTTAAATGGATGATATCTAGGCACTCCTAAAAAAAACTTCAAGAGTACTTTTGTTTGTACCTTCATCCTCCACATTTTCATGCTCATGTTCCTTCACAACCAATTGAGGTGCAAGTTGTTCTAGATCTAAATCATCATCAAATGTAACTTCAATATAATGGACTTGGCCCTTGCCAAGGCATCTAGCACCAAGTTCCATGGCTCCTTGTAGGAAAAACATAGCTTCCTCTATCTAAGTTCATTTCTATTGTACTTGTCTCCCTTCTTCATTGTAGGTGGTTGAGGCATGCTCTACTTGGATGTGAATATGATCCCCATTCTGAAAATCTCCTTTTATGCTACCCATAAGTGGGGTGCTTTGGGTGGGAACTTGTTCTATAGCATAAATGATCAAGTTTAGAGCTCTCTTGATGGCCTACTAGAGACATGTTGGATCAAAATCCTTAACTAGGCCTCTACAAGGTCTAAACAAAACCTCAACAAAGTGGATGATGATTCTTTTTCTAAAACATCAAGCACCGTTACTACAAACATCTAAAAATTTGTCAAATAATTGTCTACTAAACTATTGTGCCTCAATTGTGCAAACTCTCTAATGTGGTTTTCAAGATCCTTCCTCTCAAATCTATAGATCAACCTCTACCTATACTCATCATATGTGGTGATATGCTTATGACCTTGGGTGATTAGGCCATGGTACCACCATTCATGTGCTACTCCTTCCAAACGAAGGGTAGCAAATTTGATGACTTCTTCATCATACTTCAAACATAAAGATAAGTATTTAATTTCTCAATCTAAGCATGGGCCAAACACTTGTTGGATCCATCAAACAAAGGGATTGAGAGGTTCCCTAACTATTGTTGGAGATCATTATTAGTCTAGTTCTAATTTGGTCTCCTCTCAAAGTGCAAAACTTCATAAAACCAATGTCAACATGAAATTTATCACTTCGTGCTCTATATTTTGCATGGTAGCCTACCAAATCATCATCCTACTGATCAATGGACTATCCTTCTGGCTGCTCCATCTCTTTCTGCAGAAAGGCAACATTGGGTAGCTCAAAATCATTGGCAATTTTAGATGCTTGACTCAATTTGGGGGTAAAATATTCTTCTTGATTTCTCTTACATAGGGAGGTAAACAAAGATTTTTGCTAGGGTTCTAGAACATTCATTTAAAGAGGTTAATGATCTCTTGTTGCCCATTATTGACAAATCTCATGGTTTCCATGAATTCTCTTATCTCCTAATCTTTTGCATTCATTTATTCTCCTTGGACTAGATCTTAGGCTTGATTAAGGGTTTAAATCAGTAATTTTCTTTGCTCCCTCCTTTGATACTTGATCTCCCTTTACCTAGGAATCATTGACAATTCTTTCTACCCCACAAGTTGGCAAGATCAATGATTTGATACCACAGTAACAACCCCTAAATAAAATATTCATATAAATTACTCAAATCTGGAATAATGCAATGAAAATCAACCAAAACATTCATACAAAATACTCAAATCTAGAAAGCCCATATGAAATAAACAAATCTGCACATATCCAAAAGCTGAGTAGACTTGAGAAGGGGACATTACATGAGACTGATCCATTCGGTACTATCCAGCGATATATCCAAGATTTGGAGTCTATGGCTGCAATTATACAGGAGGGTAGCAAACATTTCTCATAGCCTGAACCATGCCCTTTCCCCACTTGTATGGCATGAGACCCAACAAATTCTAGCATGTATGCAGACTAGTTGTGAAGGTGAGTTTAAAAGCCTCTTGGTGTCCAAAGGATGGCGGAAGTAATACTACCAAGATGATGACTGCATGCTACCCTATCAAGCCTACTTTTGGGGGGAAGGATGGGAAGCTAATTTCAGCTGTCTTTGGTATGGAGACCACATTTCACAGCTGTTTTACAAGCTGAAGCATCAACAAGTCTCTAATATTCACCTTACCAGAAAATAGATGTGGCTATATCCATATCACAAAAGGTGTGTACTGAGACCAATGCACTTAGTGTTTCCAGGGACAACTAGCCCAACAAACAAACCTTATCGAGGCCAAGAAAGCAAAAGTGGTTGCCAAGGATATAGCATTGGCGGAAAAAACAGTCAACTTGAGGACAAAGGCAAGGTGTGTACTGAGACCAATGCAATGCACTTAGTGTTTCCAGGGACAACTAGCCCAACAAACAAACCTTATCGAGGCCAAGAAAGCAAAAGTGGTTGCCAAGGATATAGCATTGGCGGAGAAAAACAGTCAACTTGAGGACAAAGGCAAAGAGATTGAGAGGATTGAGCACAATTGACAAAGGTTGCACAAATAGTGAAGGCTGCCAAAGAGAGGGAATTGTTAGCATCACATCATCTCAAGTTGCAGACAGAGGAAGTTTATTGTCTCCGCCAACTCAGTTCTCATACATCCACTCTGACCTCTTCCGTCCACCCAGCTCCAAGGACGTCTTCTCACTCATCCTCTCAATAGATAGTGTGTTTTATTGTTGTCTCCCAATTTTGTTTGCCAGTCATCTGGAAGGCGGCTTTCTTTTTGGGGAGGTTAATGTAGTCGGCTAATACTCTAAGTAAATCTTATTGTAATCAGCAAAATAAATAATTATTAGCTGATGTAATCGGAAAGTAGTTCTCGACAGTTGTAGTGCTAGTTGCTAACATTGGCAGTTCTCATCAACTGTCAACTGTCCTATAATATTATGTTTGTATACATCATCAGGGACCACAAGCATTGATATCTTGAGCATATCGTAAGTGCATATCAATGAATGAGAATATTTTCTGATTGCTGATATGAATTATCTTGTTTATATTTTACTTCTTACTCTGTATAATTCCTTGTTATAATCACTCCAATAGAATTGCAGTAAACCCAGAAATTCAGACCCAAGCACTTTCTTAATGTCATTCCAGGGACTTTGGCAACTGATTTCTATTATTCTTGTGACTTGTTTCATATAGTTCTAGGAACTTTGGAGGCTGAATATTTAAAATCAATAAACCTTTAAACATTTCATACAGGAGATATCTAATACTCAATCAAATTTCAAGTAGAAAGAAACTATCACTTCTCAGCCACTGACAAGACAAAATCACAGTAGTCTCTTTCCTCCTCAGGGAATATTTTCTGATGGTGTTTTGGCTTTATAAGATGCCCAAATTATCCACTTAATAAGCTCTTTTCTTTGGCATTCGCATAGCTGGATTTTCAAATAAAATTGAAACCACAATCCTCAAGAATGCCGCCTGCTGTTTAATTTATTCTTAAGTAATAATTACACCCATCTCAAGACAAAAAACAGCAGGCCAAGTATTCAATTTCTTCAGTTCTCTTTGCACTTTTATCATTGTGGTGTTTCCCCCACTTCAATGGAACAAGCCTTCATCTACAAGAGGCACCATTGAAGAAACACATACCCTCAGTTTTCATATGCTAATCACATTCATAAATTTGCATTGGCAAAGAAGAAAATTGGATATGTAGAGAAAGTGGATCAAGAGATTGTGAGAAAGATCCAATTTACTCCTAAAAATTAAATTCAAAGAAGGATATTCCTTAATACATTCTCAAAAATAAACCAAAAGAATCCCTCAGAAGTAAGTGAAGAAACTCTCCAGGTGTTAAATTGAAGTCAAGGTTCGGCTGTGGTGATACTGGATAGATCCAAAGCCCCCAACATGCTTCTGGTGTCAGTTATCCACAACATGTTAAGAGAAACTGAAGTCGTATGTCACCTTCTAATGCTTTTTACAAGTTTTTCTTCCATTCCTAATTTTATAACTACACAAAAATCTCAAAGTGGTGTTTCGCAGCAGCATTTTATTTCTGCCATTACATTTGTCACACTTATATTCCTTGGCAGATATTCTTCATTCAGCAAAACCCATCTATCCAGCAAAGTTAAGCACTTCCTTCTGCAAATCTTATACAACCTAATTTACATTTGTACTTTCATAGCTTTTTAAGCATTGGACAACTCCCTTAAGCCTCCCATGTGGTGGGCATCACCCTGTCTCTGCCCAACCTCAGCAGCAACCATCTTCAACTCACTCTTATTTGGATAGAAAACCCTAGTCAAACTTGCAAGATACATCATTTTATTTCAGCCAATTTATTGAAAATAAATCTTATTTACCAATATATATATTCTAAGGATGTCAAAATCAAGAATTTCAATTACTTGTAGGAAAATCTATATATTTTTCATGGAAATCTTTTTATGAAGCATGAATTTTAACCTGAGGCTAAGCAACCACATGAAACTGAGGCAGATGTGGCTACAACTTTCATAAGTGCCACCCCCCTGTCATACTCTTGTTCACTTCATGAACTCGTTATTACAATTCACACAGAGCTGAGTTATGCGAAGGAAGAACCAATGAAATCCTGACATTGACAGAAACCTTCCAAGTATTTGGAACCCATTAAATGGACACAGCTAGTGACCATCAATTGTTCTAGTGGCAATCTGTTGGATATGAATGTTTTAGATATTCATTTTTTTCTACTTCAACTTTGGACAGGATGTCTCAATTTTTCTATGTAATATCTGTTTTATCTTAGTTCTATGTCTGTTTTTGAGGCATGTAAATCTAGATAAATAAGGTTTAGAAAGTCACTGATCAAGTCAGTCTTCTGTCAGAGTTCTAGCTATGTTATTATCTTTCAATGATGCATTACCAAAAACTTATTTGTGCATTTGGATTTGTTTCTGCGCTAATATATATAAATATGATTCCTTTGCTTATTTAAATAGAAAATGAACCATTTCATCATCACTGAACAAAAGGAAAAAACCATATTTAGGGCACTTTTAGCATGGTTCATATGTGTTCACTTCTTAAATTGACATGACTGAAGCAACCATGGTTTAAAACATATTTCAGCTCTATTCTTAACAGCTAGTAACAGAAACTGAAGCAGATACCAGTACCACTTTTAAAAAGTCATGCCCTTCTCCACTCCAGGAGCCTCATCCAGTACATGCCACATAGAGCTGGAGCCTGTCATGAAAGAACCACTGAAACCCACAGCATTGAAATAACCCCTCTTTAGGATATAGAAGCAGAGGAAAAAGCACAGCTGGTCACTATCAATTGTCTAGGGACTATAGATTGGATATGATGCTTTTGAAGTCAATTTTTTGTGAATTGTCTGTTTTATCTGAGTACTATGTTCTTTCTTTAATCCTGTCAGCCTAAATTGTATACTGTTTCGATAGTCAGTCAATCTTGTCTCCAGATTCTAGTGGTGATCTATGAGCTGAAAGTTGTCTCTATATTTTGTATCCTCATGTCTTCCTGATCAAAAAAATAATATGGAGCATTTAGCCATTTTTAAAGATTTAAAAGCATATTGAGGAGGTTTCTAACTTTCTATCATTGTTCAAATTTCTTTTCTTCTCACCAAAAGGAAACTGAAGCAGCACAAACAGATTCAAAGAGCATTTCAACTTATAACTAAGCAGCCAGTTATCCCAAATGCCCTTCTCCACTTAAGCAAACTCATCCAGTACAACTCACATAGATTTGAAGCCTTTTAAGGAAACACCGATAGAGCCCCCAGCATCAACAGAACTTCTGGAGGATTGACAATAATCACTACCAATTCTTGTAGTGAGATCATGTTGAGCATATTTGTTTTGAAATTGCCTTTTTCTGTTTGATGTTGAACACACATCTCTAGTTTCCTATGGAATATATATTTTAGCTCAGCTCTATCTTATTCTTTTTAAGTCCTGTAACTTTATTGTATAAGGTTAAATATTCAGTGATACACTGATAAAATTTTCTTCTCTCAGAGTTCCTAGTAAGTTATGATCTTTCAATGAGGTGCTATCAGAGGTTTGTTTGTGCATTTTGTACTGTTTCTCCTCAAATATGTATACATTTAGTTTCTTTCATTGATCAACAAAAACAAAATTAGACCAATGGGGAATTTTTGAACAGTTAAAAACATATTCAAGGGTTTAAAATGTCTTCTTTCTACATTCAACATGGAGATCAACCTAACAACTTGCCTATTCACATTTTCTCTGACTATTGATGCAGAGATAAAAGGATTTAGCAATTAGTTACAGCTTGAGATCATGTACTTATAGCACACATTAATGTTATAGTTAAACAATTTTAACATTCTCAGGCATTTACTGATGCTAACATTTTACAGCCTGTTGTTTTAAAAAACTTCATATATGGAAGTATTGAAGACCAACTCATGTATATGTAAATTTTTATTATTTTATTCTTTGCTGGTAAATAAACATGCTACTACAAAGGTATTTACAATCAGAAACAAGTTCATAGCGTAACAAATCTAGAAAAATTGACCCTGTTCAGATCATTTGCATGTTGAAGATATGAAGTTGGGCTTTCCAGCATTCAGTTATGAACATGGCATGGTAAATATATTCACACACCCTATGCATGCTATCTCTAACATCCCGAGAATTGATTTTGCCTGAATCACCAGACTAATGATCACCCATTATTGCCAACGTGTAGCATAATTTCTTCCACTAAGCAGTGGCCACATTTTATTATAAGAAGGTTAAGGTGAAGCTAGATTTTAAGTTCCAAGCCAAGTGAGATGTCCATTTGATGTATGAGACTGACATTGAAAACTCACTCATATATTAATTTATAATAACTAGAATGGTGGTACAGGCAATACACAATGAATTGTAGACTACAAAACACATCTTTTCAAAGTTTTAACCCTCCATTACAATAAAATTATGAAGAGCACCTACATGTGACCATACTCCATCAAAGATTTAAACAATGGTACACTAACCTCTTCAAGAGATATTGGAACATCGTGATCTTCTGCCTTTGTTGTTGGAGTTAAAATTATTTTCTCAAGTCGTTGATTCTTAACTAAACCTGTATAAGAAAACAGCAACATTGTGTCTTGTAACAGATTATATGTAGAAAATAAATTGCATAAGTTACCAAGAAAAGCTTTCAGGTGAACATACCATCAGGGAGCACATTTCCACAATAGTTCCTCACACCCTTGCTATAAACAGTCCAAAGTGAGGTACTAGTGGTTCCGGTCACAAATCCTCTAACTGTAAGAGAATTAACACAAATACATCAGAGGCACAAGGTCAATCACGCTTCTCACACAAAAAAATGCTAGTTTAATATATGTTAAGGAGATAATAAGAAAAATGTCATATTTTTACATTTTAAATACCATCAAAGATGGATCAATTCCTAAATGCACACATTTTGATCAGATATATCCATTTAATTAAAATTAAAGAAAAAACAATAACAGAAGGCAGTGAATATCGTTTAACAAGCAATAGTGCACAGAGCCATAAAAGGCATCACTAACCTATCTAAATATATGTCAGTCAAAACAAGAGAGAAGACACTTTATGGATGTAATGCAAATTAGAGAGAAAAAAAGAGGAGTAAGCAATGAATATTGATAATAGGAAAGGATGCAATTCTATACCCAGAAATGCAAACTTATATGTGTAAACGCAATATAAAACAAGTGAAAAGACACTTTGCAGATGTAATAGCTAAGGCAATAAAATATAAGGAACAGCATAGCACTGTACCAACTTTGGCCTTAGTTGACCTTATTTCCAAAGTTTGAAGCTCTGAAACAAAAGTGATTAGTTAAATGTAAGGAAAGCAAACACTTTCATTACAACTAGACACAATAGATGCATTCTTCTATTCTTCTTGTGTCTTCTTAAAGATTAAGTAGGCCACTAGATAGATCAATCAGGTCCAACATTGGTTGGCTTCATTTGCAAATGAAAGATAGGTGAACATATGTAGATTCAAGATTATCATTGAGAGTGGCATGAAAAACAATAAACCTACAACATCTAATATCAACATCAATTTGAAAATCTACTCTCTAACATCTTCCATTAAAAAGAAGATGGCCTGAGTGGGCTAATCACTGAGTGAAAGTTACAGAGAGTGTGCCAAAGACAGCAACCAAAAGAATTTGAAATTAACAGAAGCCACTATAATGCTAAAAAAGGAAATGTACAACTACAGTCAAACCTTTGGCTATGTCAAAATCATGAGCTCGCATTTTCTTTTTAAGAAAAGATGATGTCTAGCAGCACTAAGATCAAAAGGATCTTCCTTTCCCAGCTAAAACACAGCAATAGAAAAGTTATAAATTTTTACTGCACAATATTGACTCTGCCCCAAATATATGCTAACAAGGGCATGCTGAAGGTAAAAGCACTATTGAAATTTCATCGATATAAGCCACGGCATTGATTCTCTGAATCACAAAATTTGGAAATCTCAGAATTTTCAGCTAAACATTTTGTCCCTAAAGGCTCCAAATTTCTACATAGCAGCTGCATGGAGTCCCTTCCGAGTTTGAATCACTTCCTCATCTTCCTGCATTGAGCCTTGATGCCTCCAATTTTCAGCTGTTGCTTGTATGGGCTTGGATCTGTACACCAGAACATTATAATCAGTACCCTTTGTTTGTGTAGTGCTGGAGCATAACAATGTTCAACAAACTCCTGCATGGTTCCAGCTATCGTCTTTTTGACAGAACCATAAATAAAGGTCCTTCCACACTTTGCAGACAATGTTGATAGTATTGATTATTCCGAATCACTAACTGATGCATTCATTCTTCTTATCAGCATAAGTGATCAATTTCATAGTTCATTCCCCCAAAATCAGAATGTGGGATACATGCACCCCAATTTCTTTCCCACCTGTTGAAGATTCCCTTCCAAGATAAGAATGGCTCATGCAAGGACAATATACATTCTGGTAAATTTTGAGATAGATGGCATGTTGTTTATACCTCCTGGTTATCTCTAAAATTTGTCAATACAAATTGGTTAGGGGCAGCATATGGGACCAAGTCCCTCCTCTATTATCAGGGGAGGGAAGGTTTCCTCTATTCAACATCTGCAGAAATCCTACAGATGATGAAATATACAAGAATATTTACATACACAGAAAGATTGTTTGTAAAATAAACCATTCAGCTAATGCAATCATAGCATAAAATTAATGCCATTCAGAGAAATAAAGACAAAGTTTCTCTTGCTTGTGCTGTTGTAGAGTATCAAGTATCCACTTGGAATAAAGCAAAGAACCAGATGGAAATCGACCTGTTTCATCAACCAATAATGCAGTATAATCCTATAGAAATAAACCAAAAGATTATATTTTTAAGGAAAAATAGAACTCTCTCAAGGCATAATCTTGCACAATGTCTCTGACCTTATTGCAAAAAGAAGTCTTTACAAAACATAGAAGTTCTTAATAGTTTCTCCTTGTTGATTTCTGAAATGGTCCTTACAAATGACAAAACACCTCTTATCACTTTTGGTTGATTGCAAGTCATAACCAACTTATAACTACTTCATAACTAGCTAGTAACCGCTTGTGAAACCCTAAAGTGACTTAAATCATTTTAAATATATAATGTGGGACCTGACTTAAGTGATGACTTAAATTCGCTTTATAATTGCAAGCCCACAGCAAGGTCCTTGGTGTCAATGCAAGAATATAAGATGGTTTTCTTTTTACTCCACATCCAACTTGTAATGGCTTTTGAAATAGTTGGAACGACCTCGAAGAACTTGGGACTAAGACTCACATTCTCATGGTTATGAATGTTTTTTATTGTGTATGTACCAGTAAGATAATGCCTAGTGCATGGTGCAGGAGCACCTGGGAAAGTACTAGGTTTATTGAAGTTTTGTATGAAGTTCAAATTTTGTTGTGTTGTTTTGAGGTCATGTTGACCATCTTGTTTGTTTTTGAGGTTTTTTGCTCCCTAGGTAAGAAGTGGTGAAAGGTGAATGAGTTTTAGAAGCTTATCATGTTTGTTTTTAAAACAATGGACCAAAGTTGAAAAACACAGTGTGTTTTATAACACTAACCATTTTGGTCATCCTTAGGCTCGATCAAAGAAACTTAACTATTTCTAGGGCCTATTTAAGGGGTATCTCGACCCAGGAGCAGGGTTGGAAGCAATAAAATTTTGGTGTAACCTTGTGTGAATGAAAGAAACAGCGTTTTGAGTTATAATTTCTGAATTATGTATCTTGATAGACCTTTTATGGATTAGTTTGCTATTGTTTTGATTTGTACAATGTAGTTTTGGTTGTCATTCAAGCTTTGTGTAAGATTAGAAAGCTTCTTTGTTGAATTTGTAAGCATTTGTTGTAAATAGTTCATCTTTGCTCAAATTCTGGTCTGAACCAGACTATTTTTAGGGAATGTGGTGCTAGAGCACTTTTCCACTGTACAAACCATACGGCCCTTTGGAAACAGTGCCTAGACACCATGCTTGTACATATGTTAGCTAGTAGGTTTTGTTTGTGTATAGGGAATGCTAGCAATGTCTTGCCCTAGGCGAGCCAGGCAGGGTCCGGCTAGGGAAGACTAGGAGAAAAATGCAGATAACTTGCAGGGGAATTAAGATTTTGGAGAAATTTTTTTTTGTGAATTTTGTTGAGGGTCTTGGCAATGCTTGGAGGTCAGGAGGAGGTTCTATCAAGTCGTTTGAAGGGAGAAATTTTTGACAGTCTGAAAACAGCCTTGAAAAGCTTAAAAACCCTAGGGTTTTGACCATTTTTGTGTGTGGAAAGTGTACGGGCTGTGCAGGCTTAAAACCCTAAAAATATTTGAGGTGTGGGCATGAGAAACACAAACCCTAAACAAAGAACCTAGGTCTCTTGGTGGGTTTAGGAGAAAGTTGCATTTTAACTCTGTTAAGAGGCCTAATTGGGGCTCTAGGCTTGTAGCCTTCTAACCCTAGGAAGGGATTTTGTGAAAGCGATGGGAAATTGGAAACTTGTGATTGCATAAGGACCCTAGATAGGCTATTTTGAAGCTTTTACAACACCATCACACCCCTGCAAGAATCTAGCAGAAGGTTGAGGTTATTTGGCCTTTAAAGAAGAGTAAGGGCCAATGGAGAGTATGTGGCGAAGCACCAAGGTGGACTTGGTAGAAGGAAAGCATGTTGATAGTGGGGTTGGTCAGTAGGAGTAGTGGCACCCAAACCTGAGGCAGGACCACTAGAACAAGGTGGAGGAGACACCTAGGAGTTCTTAGGAGCAAGGACTCAGAGCATGGGGCAGTGAGTGCCTCATCCAACCCTAACCTATCGCTGCACTCTAATACCGGATACAAATGTAGTCAGTAAATAAATAAATATATAAATAAATAAAACTTGTTAATTTTGTAACTGGAAGTTAGTCCCCGACAGTTCACTAGTTTGGCTAGGTAGTTGTCGACGGTTGGTGTCCTCAACCAACATCGGCCAACTATATATATTGGTATTTCATTTGTAGTTGTGGATGGCACAATATGCTATATGATGTAATGAATTTCTATTTAATGAATGAAAAGACAAATCCTATGTTTTGTGCATTGCATGTGTAATTGCTATCTTCTGTTATTGTTATATTTACTTATATTTACTCTGTATTCATCAAGTCACTCAGCAAGTTAACATTTGGCAATGTTACCAATACCAACTTGGTGATACACCAAACTCAAACGAACACCATGGCGCTGTAATGGGTCAGCTAGCCAAAGAGTTGGCATAAGCCAGCGAAGATAGCGAAGACACGTTGACAGAGAATCTCATAAATCTATGGGATATCTCGATGCAGGATCACGTATGGATGGAGGCTCTCAAGTGAGAGGTCCCTCAGGCAATTATCTAGGACAACTTGAGTGTGAACCCAGAGGTGGACCACCTTCTCAACAGATTGTCGAGATTGCTCGCACGTCACTTTATCATACTCCAAGATCTTTGGGCCGATAAAGACAAAGAGCAAAAGCGACAACAAATACAATGGTACAAAGAGAGAAACAAACAGGAGGGAGAACGCGACACTGGTCATAGGCGTACTCCCAGAAATTAATGCACATACTACCAAATAAAGACAAGAGCCAAATCCCAAGCAGTCAAGAATCATCAGAAGAATGGGCCATGAAAATCACTAAGATTAAGATAACAAGAAGACTGACGAAGAAAACTAAAAAAAATCGTCCAAGAAACAAATCAAGACCTTGCTAAAATAAACCAAGACCTTGCCAAAATAACCCAAAACCTTGTTGAAGAAACAAACCAAGTCTCTTTCGGGCAACTATCTATAGCAGAGGAAGAAGAATATAAAGATTTTGAAAATGAATTGACTAAGGAACTTGAAAACAGTATATGTCGCATTCGAGAACTATCCATATCGGGAGAACAACCAAGAATTGGAGGATCCGAACAAAAGGCACCTTGATGGAGGGAGTACAAAAACAAACCCCAAGATACCTGGAGTGCGTTAGATGTTGAAAGTGGATGAGTGAAAGACTCAAACGTGGTTGTGAGTGCAAGAGAGGCACCAAAACGTGTCAAGAGAAACAGTCCAATCAGGTCCAACACACAAGGAGGATATCGAGGAAGGAAAATGGTGACTCCGTCAACCAGTCCAAGTGTCGAAAGGCAGAAACTACCAAAATTCACAGGGAACAGTTCGAAAGATCCGATCAAGCACTGCAAAACTTGTGAAACTATATGGATAGCAAATGGGCAAGAAATGTAGATTACAAGTTGAGAGCATTCCCCGTGACTCTCAAAGGCATAGCGATAGACTGGTACACAAATCTAGAAGTAGCACAGAAAGCCACATGGAAGGCACTAAAAAGAGCATTCCAAGAAGAATTTAGGCTTCTAAGAGATGATAATGGTAAGTGCCTGGGAAAATCTGACCTTGTTTTCCACTTTTCAGGCCTTGGACATTTTGTCAAACAGTTGGCATGAAGCTTCTGTACTTGCTGTTTGTGTTTTCAGTTTGTTTTGTTATTGATTTTTGATGTTTGCCAATGATGCAAATTGCTTGAAATTGAAAGCTAAACAACTACCAAAAGAATAAAATGCAAGATGTTTTTGTATTTTTAAATGCATATAAATGGCAACTACTTATGAAAATGTGCACTACAGCAGTAAGACATTTTGTCATACAATTTGCAGCCAAACTCCTTGTATCTCCAATACGATATTGTAATGGAATGAAATAGTTACAACTGAAAATGATATGCAACTCCTTTGTTATAATGACTTATAAGCTGATTACAATAATCTGCCAAGACTCTTGGCTTGCAATGCAATTATATTCAACTACAATGGCAGCGCCTATCTCAACCCGGTATGATAATGCAAACTATGTTAAATGACATGAAGAACCTGGTTTAAATATTCTGGCATGGCTGGTGCTGAAATAGCAAGCTTGACCCGCAATGATGAAGTCCTCAAAATGCAAGCTCGAACCTCCTACAAGCTGTCGTCCCTGTTCTGGATGTGCAGACTTCAAATAAAATATTTGCAGACCTTTGGCACCTTCGAATATCTCAAAAAAGAGTCGCCTAGAACTCCAAAGTGGTGCGCTTCAGCATCTATAAGAAATCTCAGCCTCTATGATGATTTATAAATAAATTCGTCCACCTCTAATATGCTGTTCAACCCCATAATAGCAACAAATCTGTCTTGAAATGATAGACAAATTTCTTCTGCAGATTGCTCCAAAATGCTATCAACAAACTCCTCCGAAATAAATTGTAGATGCCACGAAATGCCACCAAATGTCTCCAAAACCAGCGCCTAACCTCAAGGAATGGAGCGATCCACTTCCCTCGCAAAATCAATGACACTATGATGCAATGTGAATAAAATCGTCCCTCTTCATGTATGCAGATCAGCCATTGATGACATCAACAAATATCAATGCAAATCGTCCCAAACTGTCACCAAATATTCTTCTTCAAACTTTTGCAAATACGTCCTTGTCTCCAACTGATATATCTGATGATCAAACCAGCAAAATATCATCAAACCGATTTCTCCAAATTTGGCCCTTGGCCACAAAATTTGCACAAATGAGAAGACTGAAGTATCTCCTCCTTAACCAGCTAGGTTTGTTGTTTCACAAACGAAACTAGAACCCTAGAGTTTTCAGCACTCTAGCAAAATTGCCAAGCATTCAAGCTCACCAATGTAGTAGAAAATATGTCAACAACCAAGATGCCAAAATCGAAAATAGCTCCACAAACTAAAAATATGATGCTCCAAATCAAATCTCCAAAATTGGGCCCTTGGCCACACAATTTTGCACAATGAAGAAGGCTGAAATATCTCCTTCTCTCAACTCCAACTAGGGTTGATATTTCACAACCGAAAACGTACCTTAGAGTCTTCAAACCCTTAGGCAAATTGCTAAGCATTCAACTCAGCTTCTTACCACACAGGTAAAGAGTAATGAATTCTAAATCAAGTGTGTCCAAATGCTTAGCCAACAACCTCATAAATAGATTTCTCAACAAGTCTCCAAGAAGCTTCTAGAATAAAATATTATTTTATTTTTAGTCACTTTATTAAATTAATTATAATAAAGTTACCTTTGCGATATTATTTTATTAAGATAACTTTATTAAATAATTAATTTAATACTCCACTTTAATTTAATTAAAATAATCAATTAGTCATCCTTATGAAATATCAATATTTGGATAACTTAATCAATTAATTTAATTAAATTACTCTACCTCCAATTTGGGGACATGATAGATAAAAAGATAGTAGCGAAATATACAATACTAAACAGAGAAAACCTAAGAGCGTACAAGCTTACAATCGTAGCCTCAAGGAGTTGTTGGTAAAATTGGAGATTCAGCCAGTAGACGAATTGAAGAAGTGTTGGTCCATCGAAGGATTAATTCCTTCGCTACGCAAGAAAATGAAGGTAGTACCTCCATCCTCATACATTGATGATTACAATCGGTCGATGGACATCGAGAGCGAGAAAAAAAAATCCTCTTGAGGAAAGAGGAGGACAGATGACAACAAAAGTATGGAGGAGAGTAGCGAGGAAGAATAAAAAACTGTACAAGCCCTCAGACGAGACATGACAAGAATGATAAAAGAGTTGAAGACAAAAAAGGAGAATTTCAAAGAATCCAAAGAACTATGGTGTACCGAATGCAAAACAGAAGGCCCAAAGAAGTTATTTTGTGACTTTTGCCAAGTTATGGCATTTTTACTACTGGCATACTTCTACTGTACTACGAGAGTAAACTGAATAATTCACAAAACATAGACAAGTATGGAATACTCATGAACACATGATGCATGTAACAAGAATTGCATTTATTCATTTATCCAACAGCAAGTTCAAAAGTATAATGACACCAACATAATAGCATAGATGTCCCGAATACAACAGACTCCAATACATATAATCATTGGTGATGGTTGAGAAACTAACCGTCGTGACGCTTCCCAACAACCAGTTTCCACTAATCGGGACTCAATTACCTGAACATGTGACATCCATTACATGAAATATTTGCAATGTGACTATAGTTTTATTAAACATAATTAACTACAACCAACTATGACCATTTACATCATCCCCCCACAAAAAGCAGTTGTCTTACAGACGACATGACAAGCAAATTAGGGATTACACTACAAAAAATGCTACTAAGAAGGGGGGGATGAGGACGTCCAACAAGAATTGCATTTATTCATTTATCCAACAGCAAGTACAAAAGTATAATGTCACCAACATAATACAATAGATGTCCCAAATACAACAAACTCAGTACATATAATCACTGGCGGTGGTGGAGAAACTAACCGTCATAACGCTTCGCAGCAACCAATTTCCATTAATCGGGACTTAATTACCTGAATATGTGACATCCATTAGATGAAATATTTGCAATGTGACTATAGTTTTATTAAACATAATTAACTATGGCCAACTATGACCGTCTATATCATCCCCCCACAAAAAGAAGGCGTCTTCTATGCGACATGACAAGCAAGTTAGGGATTACACGACAAAAAATGCTACTAAGAAGAAGGGGAGGAATGAGGATGTCCCTGGGTGAACCGACGAGGTCAAAGTGGTCGTCGGAGATCATAGCTCCCTCAATCTTCACACCTCCTCCACACATACTCAAAGTTTATGCTCGGCCATGATCTCTCATTCTCTAGCTACCTTGACT
>VDFB02074255.1:0-63741 GCA_007258455.2 Sequoia sempervirens
ATACCACAATATTTACAAAATCTATCAAAATTGTTAGAGAAAAATTCACCACCATTATTAGTCCTCAAACATTTTATTTTCTTTCCAGTCTACAACTCAACCATTGCTTTAAATTCTTTAAATCGGCTGAAAACTTCAGATTTACTCTTTAGAAAGTATACCCATGTCCTACTATAATCATCAATAAATAAACATAATAATGTGGATTTACCAATCGAAGGAACATCTACAACACCAAACACATCAAAATGAATAAGATCCAATACACCACAAGATTTATGAGAACTCAAGTAAAACTGAACGTGATTTTGTTTTCCATAAATGCAATGCTCACAAAAATCAAATTTAAGATTAAAATCAGACAAACCTTCAACAAGGTTTTTATTTTTCAAGGTCCTTAGACCCTTTTCTCCAATGTGGCCAAGTCTTTGGTGCCATAATATAGTTTTCTCTACAGGTAACTTTGATTCAAAAGAAAGAGCACCCTTGGGTACCCAAAATCCATGACCATTTGCTAAAGGTGAAACCCTCACTTCTTCCACAAACTTGCTTTTCACAAAAGTACTATTGCACTAAAAAATGCATGCATAAAGCTTATATAATGTGTCATATCTGAAACCTCTAGCAATCACCATAGCACCTCTAACCATCTTGCATCTTGCATAAGAAAATACTACCTGCACACCCACATCTCTTAGTTTGCTCATAGATAACAAATTTTGTGCTAATCCAGGGATATGCAATACACCATTAATCCTTTGTATTCTACCATTAGGAAACTTGATTTTAACTTTACCATGACCAACAATGCCTAAATGAGAATCATCACCCAAGTACATCTTACCTCCATCAAATTATTCATATTCAGAAAACCAATCTCTATTAAAGGTCATATGGAAAGATGCACCTGAGTCAATTAACCATGCATCATTACTTGTATGAGTTGCCAAAGCTGTAATGAATGTGTCGCCATCTTCCTTCTTATACTCATAATCAGAATCAAATTTCTTTTTTTTCTTCTTCTTTTCTTCTTTGCATTCCTTACGAACATGTCTAGGCTTACCGTAATTCCAACAAATAACTTTGAACTTTCCAAGAGATTTAGATCTCCACCTAGACTTGGATTTGTCACACTTCTCATTTTTCTTGCCTTTTTCCTTAGTTCTTCCATGAAAATTTAGGGGCTCCTTGGCAGTGATGGATACCTTCCTCCTCATCTCTTCAGAAAGCAAAGAACCCACCACATCTTTAGTCTTCAAAATTAAAGAAGTACTCCCAATAGCCATAACAAGAGAATCCCACGAATTAGGCAAAGAACAAAGCAAGATCTAACATTTCTCAGGTCCTCATCCATTTTGAAACCAACTGATTCCAATTGATCCACGAACATATCGAATGCTTTCAGGTGGTTTGTGATTCGTCAACCCTCTTCCATTCTCAAGGAATACAACTTCTTCCTCAAGAAAATCTTGTTCACTAAATATTTTTCCTAATACATCTCACCAAGCTTCTTCCATAGTTTCTATCCAGAGGTCTCCTCATGGAAATTAATTAAAATAGAGTTTTCCAAACATAATCTAATTAGACCCTTGGCTTTACAGTCCATAATATCATATTAGGTAGCCTGAGTAGGATCTGCAAGCCTTGAAACATTCTCATCAACAACATCCCATAGATCTCGATCTATCAATAGATCCTCCATCTTCAGCTTCCACATTTCAAAATTTATTTTAAAAAATTTATCCACCTCTATTCTCCTCGATGAACTTTCCATCTGAAAATTCCTACCACAAGATCACAAAATATCTTTTGCACAAGCTCCCACTCAAATATGGATTAGTTCAAAAAAAACCCAACAACCCACAATTGAAACCAAAGGTGATCACACCCTTATAAAATAGGGTTACCTTCTAGGTCAAGATAGGCCAACAAAATATCCACCATTAGATCTAAAACCTAATAATTAACAGTCTAGATTTACAATGTATCATTTATATAATGTATGCCTGTCATTTTAGGAGTTTCCTAAAAAAGTTAACAAAGAATTCTTTACATGCATCCCACTCCTCCCCTTGCTTCCATTGTATATTACACCTATCAGTGTAACTAGGAAATATATATATATATATATATATATATATATATATCCTATCAACAATAACCTTTATATAATTGCAAGGTTGAGACACATTTTTCCAACACAAAACACCATAGAAATTAAGTACACACTTCCATAAATCAAGCCAAAAGTTTCAAACAACATAATTTACTTGAAATTAATCTAGAACAATCCATGAACTACTTAAGATTCATCAAATACTTCAACCAAGCTTTGCAACAACAAATACTTTAAATCAGGACAACTGATAACCCTTGTTTGCATATTGATAAATGAAACTTACATTGTACTACACCAAATCAAGTAAAAAATTGAACATAGAAAGATAAAAGCATTATAAGAAACTTCCCAAATCTGCACAACCTAAATCCAAATAGCGAAGAAACATAGAGAAAATAAATTTCTCCCAGACCATAGAAAACATTATTGAACAATGAGTTCACACACTAGTGAAAATATCTTGCATTGTACAACAATCCAGAAACCCAAATTTTGAATATAGCAACCTCTATCAACCTTGAACAACCTCTAACATCCACACAGGCATAACATCCACATAGAAAGAATGTGAAGCACAATACTAGAGCACACTATGAACATTTGCACAACACAATTTACTCTGCTTATTAAACTTTCTCAAAAGCACTTGGAAATCAAGTACTAGAACCATCATCTCAGCGCATTACTTCATTCCAACTCATCTTCAGACTCTGCAACAAAAGAATAGCTCCATGTACTCACAACACTTCCTCAAGGTCTCAACTACACATGCACAACCTATTTTCCTCTTTTTCACAATTTTCTCAATATCCTCAACATTTTTATCCCATGGTTGACATCAATGACAACACTAGTCAACATACTTCATGTTGACATCAATGACAACACCATTATTCTTGCAACAAATCTCCCCCTTTTTCATTGATGGCCATACAAGATGTGAAAATCCACCAAAGACCACACAACAATTCTGAACACACTATCTCTTTTTCTCTTAGATTAGATAGCCTACACAACATTCTTGAAGCCTTTCTTTTTCTCATGATCCTCTCCCCATGAGTGGATAAGTTCTTTTTTTTCACATGATTCGCTCTCCCCCTTTGACATCAATGTAAAAGGATAAAATTTTTTTGCATTGTTCTCCCTCTTTGACACTGAACCAAAATTACTTGCTCTAAATACTCCCCCTTAGGAGTACACCCAAATAAATCAGTAATACAATGACAACACATGATACTACCTACTCCCCCTGAGAGGTAGCCACCAACATCAGTCCAAAAAAGAGATAGATCCATAGATCCACATGACTAATGCACCTCTATATGCATATAGCTCAAGAAAGGAGGGGCAATAACCCCCAACTTCTCTCAAAGATACTCAAAAGTATCCTTAGGAAGAGCCTTAAGTAGGAAATATGTCAGCAATCTAATCCCTTGTAGGAACATACTCAAGCTTCACTTCATTCTCCATAACCTTCTCTCTCAAAAAGTGGCATCTGATAGATATATGCTTTGTCCTTGAATGCATCACTAGAATCTTTTAAATGTTTATTGCACTGTATTATCACAGAAGATAGATAGAGGTTTGTTAAATACAATTTTGATATCCTTCAATATTTGTCTCATCCATAATACCTGTGTACAACATGATGTTGTTGCAATATACTCGACCTCTATAGTGGATAAAGAAATTGAATATTGTTTCTTACTTAGCCCTATGACACCAATCTACATCCAAGAAAGAATGCACCATCACTTGTACTTTTCCTATCATCAACACAACTAGCCTAATCTGCATCTGTATAAGCATTTAATGTGAAATCAATATCCTTAGCATACCACAAACCATAATCTAGTGTGCCTCTTAAATATCTGAATATTATCTTCACTATTGAAACATGTGTTTCTTTAGGATCTTCTTGAAATCTAGCAACAAGACAAACTACATGCATAATATCTAGTCTAGTAGCAGTCAAATATAGTAGTCCACCAATAATAGATCTATACTTATTCTGATCTGCCTTAGGTGAATCATCATCTTTGCTTAATTTACAACCAGCCACCATAGGAGTACATACCAGTTTGGAGTCATCCATTCCAAACTTCTTCAACATTTATTTGATATACTTATACTGTGAAATGAAAATCCCTTTATCAAATTGATTGATCTATAGCCAAAGAAAGAAATTCATCTCCCCAAACATTGACATTTCAAATTCTTTCTACATTTCTTTAGAAAATTTCTTGCACATAGCCTCATTTCCACCAAAGATAATATCATCCACATATACAACTACTATTAGGATTTTGTCTTCCTCAATTTTAAAGTAAAGATTACTATCTACGATGCTCCTTCTCCTCTCCCCATCTTGTTGTGGCGTCGTCCTCTTCTTCTAAATCTCCTCCCCTTCCTACCACTTGTGTTTCTCTTTCTCAACATTTTGTCCCTCTTTCTGGTATCTCTCCCTCCAACCCATCACTTCTCTCCATTGTTTCTTCCTCTGCTCAAGGATGTTCCTTTCCTTATGCTCGTTCCTTGGATTTAGTCGAATGTTCTGGCTTTATCCACTCAGCTCAAAATCCTCAACCACCTCTCAAGTTGTCCCTTCATTTTCCTGTGCCTTCAATCCCTTTCCAGGTGGATTTTTTCACCTCTTTCCAGACGAATTTCTCTCCTAATCCCTCTGACTTCTCTGTTGTTCTTTCCTCAAACCATTCACCATCTCCAACATTGTGCAAGCCTTTATCACATTCTCCTAGAAAGGTGGAACCTGCCAACCACCCCTCCAACTCTCTTCACTCACAGAACCAGACCAAGGCCAGTGAACAGGATTTGGCTGAGCAACGATCACCTAATGACATGGATCTCTTGACTCCAAGTACATTTTTCCAAGGTTGCTTGTCTTAGTTTCTTTTTGACTCCTCCATTAATTATGTTAGTTCACCCATCCCTTCTAACATCCTTTCCTTCTCAACTCTCCAACCTATTGTTTCTCCTCTCTCCATCACTACCCTTTGTTCCTCTTTCTTTGCCTTCCTAGTGTCCTCCCAGACCATTCCATCCTCTTGTCCTTCCTTCCCATTAGTTGCCAATCCAGTCTCATGTGCTTTTCTCGCTAACCATTGGGAGCCTGTTGCCCTGTGCCTTTGTTTTATTGACCCCTCTCATCGGATCCTGTGTTGGGTTTTCCTTGGGAGTCCCCCTAATCATCCTTTGAATTTTTCCAACCTGGTACACCTTCCCTTGCCACCTATATTCGTGATTGGGACAAAAAATTGGTTGTAAACATTTCTAATGTCCCTCTTGACCCCCTTTCCATTAAGGTTTTATCTAGAGGGACTAACTTTTCTTTTTCTCCCTAGTCCATCCCCCACGTTGATTTCCTCAAAGAAATCGAGCATGCCATTCATTGTCTCCCCCTTGATATGACCAAGGAAGTTTGACAAGATTGTGTCGTAGCTCTCAAGCATGCCAAACCCCCTAAATGCAATACCTCAAAAGCTGAGCATCTAGCCCTTAATTCGTTATTAAGCAATAAAGACCTTGTCATCTAAAGCGGACAAAGGTAATGCTACTATCATTATGAACAAACATGACTATATTTCCAAAATGTTGGTTCTCCTATCCGACAACAATAGCTACAAAATCCTACAGGTCTTAACCCTTGCTCCAAAATTCTCAAAAAAGTAAAGCATCTTGTGTCTTCTTCCTCCTTTGACAATTCTACCAAGAAACGTCTCATTCCTTCCATAGAAGTAACCCCCTGCATGTATTGATGAGTTAGCGACCTTGGTTGAGTTTTGCTTAAGATCCATGTTTTTCTCCTTTCAAAATGTCATTTATGTGCAAGTCGATGGAGTGGCTATGGGTTCCCCCCTTTCCCTTGTCATTTCCAACTTGTTCATGGAGCATTTCGAGGAAATCGCTCTTCATTCCTTTCCTGTCAAACCTAGATGGTGGAAACGCTATGTGGATGATACTAATGTTTGTTGGCCACATGACTTAGATAAGTTAGAATATTTCCACAACCATCTCAATAGCTTGGTCTCGTGCATCTCCTTCACTAAGGAAATTGAATCCAACAACCAACTCCCTTGATATTCTTCTCAAAAAGCCAGATGGTTCCATAGGTCGTAATGTTTTTCGCAAGGCTACCCATACCAATCTCTATCTCCACCTGTCTTCTCACCATCATCCTAGTCAAAAATTTAGTGTTCTCAAAACCCTTGCTTGGAGAGCCTACCGGATTTGCGATGAGGAAAACTTAATGCAAGAGTTGGCTCACCTTCGTCAAGTTTTCAAATTAAATGGTTATTCTAGCAAACAAGTTTCTAGGACTTTCAACCAAGCTAAATCTAGTTTCCTTTCTAGGTCCAATCCCAATCATTCCTCTTTCCCTCTTAGTGTTTATCTTCCTTTTGTTGATGGTATCTCCCAAAAAATTTCTAAGATCCTTCTTAAAAAAGGCCTTCGTTGTGCTTTTATACCTCTCTCAACCTTGAGAAATCGTATCCCTTCCCTCAAAGACTCCAGGGACATCTTTCTCAACTCTGGAGTCTATAATATTGTTTGTTCATGTGGCATTCCTTACATAGGTGAAATTGGACATTCCTTTACCACCAAAATCAAAGAGCATAGTGCCGACATTAGGCATGAGCACACCTCCAAATCAGCCCTAGCTAACTACTCCTCTTCCACTAAGCATCACATTTGTATGGAAAGTACCCAAATCTTATCCAGAGAAGATAATTTCTTCAAGAGAAAGCTTAAGGAAGCTATTGAAATCAACCATCATCCTCTGAACCTTAATTGTGATGAGGGTTGGAGTCTAAGTTTGTCTTGGCAACCATTGCTTTCCAACCTAAGATCCCATCATCATCCTTCTCACCGCTAGTTTGTGCCCCTCATTTTCCTCGTCCCTTGTGTTCCTCCCTTTTCCCTCTCTTCCGCCTTTGCTTTTTCGCCCCTTCCCTTCTTTGCTCGTTTGGTTCCCCACTTTCCTTTCTACCTCTTTGCTTCTTTCCTTCTCCTTTCTCGTCTCCCCCTTCTCCCTCCTTTGGTCTTTAGGTCCCTTTTTTCCGTTTTTTAATCCTATTCCCTTGTCTCTTTTATTCTCGCTAGTTTTATTTTTAGTTAATTCTTGCTTCTTGCTTAGGTTTGGTTAGTTTCTTTTTAGATTTTTGATTGCTTAGCTTATTGTGTTGCCTTTTTCCTTCGTGATTGTGTCTCTTCTTTTTGTCTTTCTTTTGCTATTTTATTGTGTTCCTTTGTCCTTCTTGAGTGTGTCTCTTTTTTCTTTTGTTATTTTTGTGGTTGTGTTCTTTGTTTTTAATTTTGATTGTGTTGGTTGGCAATTCTTTTTCTTTCTTTCTTTTTAGTAGTTCTTTGTTTTGTTCTCTCATTTTTATTTTTTTTGTGGTTTCTTCTTTCTTTAACGATTGTGTCTCTATATTTCATAGTTTACATATTCATTAATGAGCTACTATGTAACTCTTTTTTTATGAATGTGTTGCTATTTGATATTTGCACTTTTGTGATTATTTGCTTGATTATTTTTTGCTCGTTCTTTCCTCTTGGTTCCCATCTTTTCCTTTATCATTTCTTTGTTGCCTTCTTAGTTCATTTTGTTTTGATTGTCCCGTTGCTCTCACTTTCTCTCCTTATTTATTTCCTCTTTGATTGTGTCTCATTCAATTTATTTGCTTTCTTGATTTTTATCTTTGTATTATTTTGTGTTGCTTGTTTCTTTCGTGATTAGGTCTCTTCTCAATTTCTTTGCATTTACATTCTATGGTTCTTTTTCTTCCTTTGTTGCGACTCTTTAATTC
Source organism: Sequoia sempervirens (assembly GCA_007258455.2). Classification (NCBI taxonomy): domain Eukaryota; kingdom Viridiplantae; phylum Streptophyta; class Pinopsida; order Cupressales; family Cupressaceae; genus Sequoia; species Sequoia sempervirens. The sequence goes on from VDFB02074255.1 coordinate 7,948, forward strand.
TTGTGCTATTTTTTGTGTTTGAGTTACTTTGTAGTTCTTTTTGGAATGTGTTGCTTTGCAATGCATTTCCTTCTTGTTTTTGTTATTTTTTTTTAATTTGGTTCTTCTTTCTCATTCATGAGCGCGTGTCTTTATATTTCATAGTTCTAGAAGACATCTCTATGTAATATTTGCACATTCTTGGATGTATTATCTTTGGTAAGAGTTTTTATTTTATGCCATTTTGTGTCATTGAGTATGGTTATTATTTGTGTGGGTCCTTGTTTTATAATTTATATTATCTTTGTATTTCTTCTATTTGTTTATATTTTTGATTGTGGTTCGCTTTCTTCTTTTTTATGTGTTTCTCTCTTTATTTTTCCTAGATTGTAATTCTTGGTATTAAATTATATATATTGAATTGTAATTCTTGGTATTAAATTATATATATATATATATATATATATTCAATTTGGCTCTTTGTATTGTTTTCTCTTTTGAGTACATATTTGTTTGATTTCTTGTTTTAATTATTTATGTGTATTCCTTTATGCTAATTCATAATTTTGATATTTGATGGCTCTAGATTTTAGATTTTATTTTTAATTCTTTCATTTAATTATTTATCCCTTGTCCTTCCTATATATATGTATGGCTCTTTGTATTATTTTATTTTTTTAGTATATTTGCTTGATTTCTCATTTTAATTATTTATGTGTTTTCCATTATGTATATTCATATTTATGACATTTGATGGTTCTAGATAAATTAGATTTTATTTCTAATTCTTTCCTTTAATTATTTATTTATATATATATATAGTTTGCTTTGGGTTTTAGATTTTATTATTTATTTTTCTTTTAATTATTTATCCCTTGTCTTTTTTAAGTTTATTCTTTCTACCCTTACCTTGGTTATTGTGCCTTCCTTTCTTCCTCCTCTCTCTTCCCTTTTTTATTCAATTCTTGGTCTACAACTATTCATTTTATTTCTTATGCTCTCTAATAACCAGATGATGGATCACGGTTGATGCAAAAATACAAGCACAATCTAATTGAGAAACACTCAACAATAGTCTTCATGGATTGTGGAAATCTATTATCACTCATTGTAAAAATATTTTTGGTTGTAACTATGTATTAATTTTTTTGTATTAACCTTTAGATATTGTTAATAATTATAACAAACATAATACTTCCACAATCCATGTCACTAATGCAAAAAAATTAGACAATTACTATCATAAATACTTTTACAATCATTACCATGCACTATGCAAATACTATGACTATTATAGCTATTAATCTTATCTAAAAATGTTATTAAATTGTCAACCAAAAACTATATGAAATGACTTTTTAAAAACTAAAATCTAAAATACTATATACACCTATCAACCATTCAACAAGAAAACAAAAATCTAAAATACTCCCTTAATTATAAATATACACATATCAACCATTCAACAATACCTTAAATATTATTATGAATTTTACATATAAACTTAAACGTAAAAGCATTTAAAAAAATACTCTATTTAGTTTTTTTTTTTTTTTTAATTTCAAGATATCACCGTCGCCCTTTGTGGGCTCTGTACATTGGAGTTATTGTTTCCACTATTATAACTTCACACCATTAAAGCTTCACCGATTCTGTGTTTCAACCGAATCACGCAAGTCAAAGAAGTCGGTCTCCTACAATAAACCACAAATTTATTGCATCTCTCTGGGGAGAAAAATGTGTCAACCTCCCCTTTACCAACATTAAAAATTTAATGATGGAATGAACCTGTCCCAACTACTCACAGGACACACCCAATTTATAATGCCCACTGACTTCACCATCCTAAATGCCACTGTTGAACAGTTGCAATCATGGAGATCTCCAATCTTGGTGTTTTGCTTGTGCTTCAGCTCACAGTGTCATTTTGGTTTATATGTGGAGAATCTGCAGCAATACCACCGGGTTGCTTTTCTAAAATCTTTGCCTTTGGTGACTCTCTCACTGATACAGGCAACACCAGATCTGGAGTAGGACCTAGTAACTTTCAAGGCGTTTCCCATCCCCCCTATGGACGAACATACTTCCACAGGCCTACTAATCGTTACTCAGATGGACGCCTTGTCATCGATTTTGTAGGTAAACAAGCAACTCAAACTCCTCTTGTGATTTACTGTTCTGGGTGTGTGAAGACTGAAGTTTGCAACTTTCTGTCATATAACTATGCCTTAGTGACATCTGTGAACATTTATAGACCTGTGTGTTTACACTTTACAGTGGCTACTATGTCTTAAAATTTTCTATTCATACTAGGTTGCTGAACAAGCTCTTTACCAAAGATCCTGATTTGTTATCTGTTGGAATGAAGTTGATGAAGTCTCTGGTTTTGATTTAAGATTTTTATGTGCTAAGTTGTGACTGGGACTGTGTGTTTATGTGGCTGACAGCTCAAGCTCTTGGGCTCCCATTTCTTCAACCGTACACCAGAAGAAGGGGAGATTTTGCGCATGGTGTTAACTTTGCTGTGGCTGGATCAACTGCCCTAGATCATGACTTTTACACACAGATGAATATCAGTTTCGATCAGACTCCCCAATCTTTGGGAACTCAACTTATATGGTACAAACAGTTCATGGATAGAACATGCAAAAATGCCAACACAGGTATTTATGAGTGGATGGTTTTTTAAAATAATGGTGCAATGGATGCATTGACATTGTGTTTGTATATAAACTGATTTCAACTTCTGACTCATCTCATTATGCTTATTTTACTTTTTACACTTTTTTAGTTGCTAATGTGCCAATGTTAGCACAGTAAAGCATCTCATATTTCCATAACAGACACAGGTGTTTAAGCTGCTAAATTATATTAACAAGCTGCTCTGTAAAAGGAATTTTTTTTCTGTATTTTCAATGTTAAGTTCGTTATAGCTTTGTGTAAGATATCTTGAAGGCGAAGCAGGGGAGTCCTTTGACATGTAGTCTAAGCACAACTAGGTGATTAGAAATCCAAAATCGCTTGCCAGCAATCAGCTTATTGCCTTACCTATCCTTTCTGTATCAATGAATGAAGTTATGGGTTATACCAGTCACAAAACAAATCTACTCCTGCATCTCCTAGTGGACTTAAGTGGGGGAGTAGGGTATGTTCTAATATAAATCTTAATTGTTTTCATCAGCATTGGATCTTGCTGTATTCTGCTAATTTATCATAAAATTTTGTTGCAGACTGCATATATAATTCTTCTGCTGGAGCCCTATACTGGGTAGGGGAAATTGGAGCGAATGATTATGCTTATATTACTGGCTCTGACATTTCCAGTGACACAATTAGGACACTCGCTATTACCAAAACTCTGCACTTTTTGGAGGTAAAAAATTTTGTTGAAAAGAACTCATTTTATTAATACATAAATTTGATAAAGGTCTATTAAGTAAATCTACTTACTAGGCCTTAAGCAGAATAATAAATAAAAAAGTGAAATTTTTACAATTTATCATGTAATCATGAGAATATTTCTGATTTTGGTTATTACATTTTTTCTATCAATATTTCGGATCATACTTTATGATTAAGACGAATAGTTACTAATAATTACAATGAATATTGAAAGAGGTATTACCCAAATTTATGGACAACTTTCTTAGTGAATCCTACTGATTGGTCTTTAGTCAATACCTATCTGACAATAAAAAATATTACAGACTGGTCTTTAGTCTTTCAATAGCTATCTGACAGAAAAAAATATTGCAGACATTAATTCAAGGAGGAGCAACATATATGTTAGTAGAAGGAATGCCTCTCACTGGTTGCCTGCCAATGGCAATGAGTTTAGGCTCCACTGAAAATCGAGATCAACTTGGATGCATTAGAAGTGTGAACCAACAAGCACAGTCACATAACGCATTGTTGCAGCAGGGCTTGGAAGGACTGAGGAAAAAACACCCCAACACATTAATTGTGTATGCGGATTATAATAGTGCACACAACAAGGTCCTGTTGAGCCCGACTCAATATGGTATGGCGTAGTTATAAACCTATGAATGCATGCATTTTGAACACGTTTTACCAGAGTTCGTTAGTGATTATGTTTTTACCTTCATTTATGTAGGATTTGATAATACAAAGACAGCCTGCTGTGGAGCTGGTGGGGGTACTTATAATTTTGATATTTTTGCTACTTGTGGGGAAGCTGACCCAAGTCCTATTAGTGGGCAGAAAGCAACATCGTGTGCAGATCCAAGCAAATACATAAATTGGGATGGCATCCATTTTACAGAAGCCTTGAATGATGTGATTGCGAATATGTTTTTGCAGGGAGCATTCACTAATCCTCCTTTTAGTGCATTGTTATCTAAGAAGAAATGCTAGTCATGAAAGATGCAATTGAGAGTTTATAGAATGGGCAAGGGAGAGAACCTAGTAGTTGAGCATGTTTCAATAGTTGTGAGAATATTGTTATAATTTGATTTATTAATAGAACATATGCATATTAATGTTTGAATATTAAAATATCAATAAATATTTATTTTTGTGTTAATAAGTATCATGTAATTGATTATTTTAAATTTACTTTACATGTATCATTGATAGTAAAATTTATGCAATTACCCATTAATCAAATATCAAAACAATAAATATTTATTATTTTTTGCATACTTCGTCTAAAACAAAATACAATGTTATTCACAACAACTACAATTTGCTTTAAAAAATATAATAAAACCAATATGAAATATTATATTATAGTTTGTACAATCTTATAAGTAATTTGTCCAAACATAGACAAAATTGTCAAATCATTACGTTTTTTTTATTGAATAGATAATATACAAGTGTTCAACTTCCTATTATTCTATAATTAAATATGTTTCCAACTCGACATAATAAAATAAAATAAAATTTAGTTCTCATACTCATTCTATCTCATAAATTTTGAGTGGTAAATGTTTAGATTGGAGATTTCAACTATTAAATATTTAATACCTATCAAATAAATATGCAAATGTGAAACTCACCATTTAAATCAAATCAATCAATTAATACAACAAATTTTACAATCAATTTTATCGATCCACATCATCACCTCTTATCTAATAAAAAATCATGATTTCAAATCCATGGATCAAACAATTTCAATTATCAAGAGGGAAAAAAGTTATAAAATTAATCCAAAGTATCAATAAGCTATTTACAATGAAATTACATACAATCAAACCTATAAAGAATATTGCATCAAAGATTCTTGCATTTCTTAACATTTCTATTTTGACTATAGAGACTATCGAATTGCATATAAGATGAAGATATTAGATTGTTTCGTAATTTTTTCTTTCTATTTTTTTTTTCTTCATTACATTTTAACACAAGTTCGGAAAATGAAAAGTGTCATTTATTCTACATAGGGAGAATAATACACTTATGTCATCACATCAATTTCTATACAAATTGTAGATTGAACATATTCAATTGTCTTTTTATGAGCACTTGATAGATTTTTAAAAGATAAAATGATAGATTCCATTCTATATCGATATGCCTAGCTTTTAGAAAAAAAAAAGATCTTATAACTTTTTATAGCTTGAGATCCCTAGTAGAGGATTCAACTTGATATAGATTCCAAGATCCTTCAATAATAGTGTATTATAAGAGAATAGGCATAATAAAGAACAACAATTACAACACAAATAAAATGTAGAATTATTCCCTAAATGATACTAGAGTATAGTTCTACCATATTAGAAACAAACTAAAATAATCTATACAAGAATAGATAGTATAAACACAAAAAATGTCAAGAACTATATGTTCATTTCTATAAATGCAAACTCAACACATAGGAAAAGCATGTAAGGTTACAATTTAGAGTAAGGAAATGTATGGTATGATAGATATATTATGGGATATATAACATATGTAACATGAAGTAAGAAGTATGCAAGTGTGAAGTACAAGATGCCATACATGTACACCAAAATTAAGTGGAAAGGTGTGAGGAAAGTTTTTCTACTTAGGAGATGTAATATAATCCTCGTACATATGAGTAGGTTGCAAATGTATCTGTGTAGTGTTAAGCCATGTATAATCCCCTCTTTGCTAAAAAATGCCTCCCCTACAAAACCACATGATTAGGGGGGTTGGAAGTGACTAGAGGGAAATGGTGGGGAAAAAAAATAATAGTAAGCTAGTGTGGCTACAAGTTGTTTGATGCTAATGGATTTTCCTAAAGTAGAAGCATGATCATCTGAGTTTTACATTTTAGAAACCCATATTAATGGGCCACACACCCAATCAAGCCCAATGGCTACCTATTAGGTTTGAACCTTTGCCTCTTTGAAGTAATTGCTCCAACCTACCATTTCACCAAAGCCCAATAGAATATACTTGATATTCTAAACATCAAATGAAGTTGAATTAAGCATATATATCTAGAAACATATAATAATAGTTAGTATTGAATTAACATAATATATCCCTTTTAAGATGGGCATATTGGTTATCAAAGAAACAGTTTATGTAAACATATTTTCAGTAGCTCACATATAGAATTGTTTTTTTTTTCACTACATAAAAGAAGATATTTATATCATGGAGAAATAAACAAAATTCTAGGAGTGATATACATTCAACCTATTGTTATCTCTATTGTAAAAATCTTGAAGGCCTCATGATAGCCATCAAATTTGAGCTACATCAAATGAAGTTGAATTAAGCCTATATATCCATAAACACAGAATATTATTTAGCATTAAATTAACATAATATACATATCGGTTAAAATGGGCACATTAGATATAAGTGGTTTTTGTAAACATTTATGTAGCAGCTCAAACATATATAACATTACTTCTTTTCAGTATATATATATATATATATATATATATGAAATAAACAAAAATTCTAGGAGTGATATGCATTGAGTTTGTTGTTATGTCTAATTTAAAAATATTGAAGGCCTTGTGATAGCCATCTAACATGAGCTAATATAAATTTTTAAAAATAAAAATAAAAAAATTAGAAGCCTACAGAGGTGCTTGGTATTTCTTTACACTTTTGACTTCATATTTATGTTGCTTCCCAATCTCATATTTGAAAGCTTCATATTATCATTTTGTAACCTCTAATTATTTTCAAGCTATGTTGAGGAGTCCATCTATTTCCTTTAGATGATTTTACAAACCTCATAATATAATGATACAAGCTTTGTGTACTTTTTTATGATATATACATACACACATATGCATATGTGAGTGTGTGTGGTCTTTATTTTTACTCTTGGTCCTTATAAGCCATAACATAAACTTATTTTTCTTTGCAAAAATTAACATATTTCAAAACTGTGTCATAGAAAAATGGCCCCTTGTCATTTTCATGGTCTTTTAGGTCTTGTTTCATGGTGTTGGAACTATGTTGCTTTGATTTTATGTTGTAACATGGCTTGAACATGCTTATTTAGGTATTAAAACTCAAAGAATGACGTCTTGTGAAGGTGTTGTGAAGTGTTGTAAGACATTTCTACATTCTTCTAGACTATATTTAATGCAATTCACCTAAAAACCACCTTTTTACACATCAACAAGCCATATTGTAAGTGTTGTAAAGTCTTGTAACAAGCTTTCACGCTCTTCCAGGCATATTTTCACTATTTACACTCTTCTCATGCTTTATTTGGTCTCTTTATGCCCTCATAAGTTGTAATTAAGTGTAATTTTGTATATTATCCCAACAAACAACATTAAATACATCATTTTTCCTGACACATGTTTTTAGGCCCTAGGTGGGACCCATTCGCCCTCCCCCCCTTGGCCGGTGAAGCCACAATAGTGGTTTACAATTCAAGTGAGGAAGGAAAACTCACAAAAAAATGACCCCAAAGCAAAAAAAGTGATTTTGGGGGTTCGTACGAACCTACTGGTTCGACCGAATGCATTAGGGGTTCGCTCGAACTAGTGTTCAAGCGAACCCCTTTAAATTTTGGCCCCCAAAAAATAAAACAAATGCATAGCAAAGGGGGTTTGAGCGAACCCCCTTGAAGAGGTTCGCTCCAACCATGAACCTCTAGGGGTTCGTTCGAACCCCTAGGGGTTCGTTCGAACCCCTAGGGGTTCATTTGAACCCCCCGGGGTTCATTTGAACCCCCCTTGTCCCTCATCCCCCTCCTGAGACACAAAAAAGTCTATTTTTTTATGCTTCGGAGCTCGGGTTGAGGATGCAAAATGGAGAAGTCTTCAGAAACCCTTCAAGAATTAGATAGTCCTCAGAACGAGCTATCCAACGAATATAATTTTTATATGTTTTGATTTTATTATGTATTTGGTTTTTTAGTTTTATTAAACATAGGTTCTTCACCGAAAATGAAGGTCTTTGTTCTGCACATGTGGAAAAATAATAGATTATCAAAAAAAAAAATTGAAAAATATGAATGCACCAGATATTGAAGTCCTTGATCCAACAAAAAAAAATTGAATTTCGATATATACAAAAAAAGTTACGCGTTATATGGTCGTGCTATGTCTGAATTGTAATTAGTTTGACTTCAAACTTGATTAAAGAAAAAATATTCAATAAAAAACTATCTAACCAAGTGGAAGCACTAGATATCGGAGTTACAAATCTAAATTTGAAAGAATTAGAATTTTATCCTTCATGGAAAAAAAGTTATGCGTTATACGGTGTGCACCACTTTTTAAAAATGTTGTTTTTTGAAAAAAACCAGTTTTCATGGGAGATGGAAAAAGAAGTGCAATCTGATTCCAAAAATTTTGAAATTTTTTTTTTAGAATCTACAGACAAAATGTGACGATACTCTAGTTTGCATCATCTTCAAATTCCTCATGGTTTAGCTGCTATAGGTGCTCGAATGTGAAGATTTAGTTAAAAATATTAATTTTAGTGTCCAATTTGGCCAAAAATTGTAAACTATTGTGGGATCACCTTGGCCCCAAATTCAAAATATTTCAAATTTCCTTTTGGGATTTTATTCAAAATCACTTGATGTCGGTCTGTGATGAGGTATGAATGGATACTAAGGCACAAAAATTGTATATATATGTGATTTTCACCTCATTTTACATCTCCTCACTCATTCAAACATCCAATTCTACATTTCAAGCAATCAAGCATTTTACATCATCAACTCAAGCACTATTCAAGAACTTTGAAGCAGCCATTGACATTACTTCAAACTTGCATTATCAAGGGTTAGGTAAGTTGATAGCACTTCCATGTTATTAGTTTATCTTTCTCTTTCATTTCATTGTCTTTTCAAGGGTTTAATTACCAAAAGTGGGGTTTGACCAAGGCAAGCCCCTATTCACTAACCCCTAATCATTTTCCCCCTTTTGCTTATTTGTTTGCACCCCTTTGTTTGCAGATTTGATAGGTTATTAGGTGTTAAAGAGTGATTTTCAAGTCAACTAGGTGCTTCAAGTCAACTTGAGTCAAAATCAAGCTTGGAGAGAGTTGTTTGTCCGTTTTCTGCATATTTGACTTCAACAACCCGACAAGAAGACATTCCCAGATCTAGTGTTGCAGAGTTGTCTCCTAGTTTTTCAAAAAATTGGGGGAGGACTGATTCACCACCTATGGAAAATGAGTCCCACCTTAGGATTGGAAACTTGAGTTTTGTCAGATTTCAGATCCCAACATAAACTCTTCGTTCTTTGCATTTTAGAACCCTTAGATTAGCTTGCATTGGCCTTCACCCCTCCTTTGTGGTACTTGCATGAATTTTTGGTGCCTCGTTGATAATACTTTAGTGAGACAAAGTTCTAGACTCATGGCATCCCACGATAGCACTTTCATTGTGGACCTTGGGATCTCATGAGCTCCTACTCCTAGTATGGACAATGGTGCATTAGGCCCTGACAATACCACTTCCATACCTTCACCTTTCCATCCAATGAATGTTGAAAACAAACCAATTCCCTCTCGCTAGAAAAGGTCATTAATATTCATGAAGACTTTGCACATTTACAACAAGACTTGTCACTTGAAAACATTTCCACCACTGCCATACCTACCATTGAGAATCTTCATCGTTTGATTGAAAGTGATGATGGCTTGCAAGTGATGAAGAAAATTGCTGATATTTACAATAAACATGCCTCTAAAAAAACTCAATCTGTAACTATTCTTGTAAGCCAAGGAGCACCTCAAGTTCCTCCCTCTTCAACCATTGCTTCCATCCCAACTTATACCAATCCGCAAGTCCATACAACAATGCATCAGGCTACTTCTTTCCCGATTTCCACTAGCATTCCTACTTCTTTTGTGGCATCACAAGTCCCTTCCACCACTTTCACACCCCTTAGCATTCCTTTCACCTCCCCTAACATCACTTATACCCCATCACCATTTTCCCTTCCACTTGAACCCACATACCCTGATCCTCTTCTTACACAACTTCTCACTGCCGTTTCATCTATGCAACATCAACTTTCCACCATTAGTCAATATCAACCCGCTCCAACCACATAGCATGTCTGCATCAGCCCCTTATCCTTAGAAATCTTACATACCCCGATGCCACAAGAGAGAGAAATTCCTTGATTTGAGAAATATGGAGGAAAAGGAGATCCTATCAACCATATTAATGCTTATACATCTTTATGTAGTGACTTTGTCCTTGACGATAAAATTTTAGCAAAAAAATTTCCACGAACCTTGAAAGAGACTACCTTAGAATGGTTTTCCAACTTGCCCAATCATTCCATCCATTCATTCAAAGAATTGGTGGATGCTTTCATTAGTAACTTTCAAGTTCACATGAAACCTAAAAATACAATGGCCGACCTTATGAGATGTAGACAAAACATGGTTGAAAAAGTGACGGATTTCATCTCACGTTACCAATCCTTATATGCTCAAACTGATGTCAAGATTCCCAATGCACATCTGCAGAAGATGTTTATCAAAAACTTGTAGACCAACCTTTAGGATAAACTCACCGTGATGAAATTCCCTTCATTCATGCATCTATGTACAACCTTATGTGACGACCAAAATTCAGTTTCAAGTTGTGATTCAAAATCCACTTCTAACCGAGTTGAAAAACCAAAACACACCAATCAAAACCAAAAAAACACACAAAACTTTCGCAAACCTAATAGAGGATTTTTATAGTTTAATCTACCTCCTCAACCTCAACCACAACCAACCCAATCCATTATGAATCAAGTGGCCACTATTAGGGCAGTTGTGCCTTATCATTATGGTGATCCAAACAGACAATTCATTCCTTTACTTGATACCCTCCATCACACAATGACCCAATTAATCCAAAAATGCATGCTCACTTTGCCACCCATTCAACTCCTTGATCCAAATCAACCATTGCCACCTACATTCAAACCTAATGCTTATTGTCACTTTCATTGACAAAATTCCCACGACACTGAACATTGTAAGCATCTTAAACATTTAGTTCAAGACCTCATTGATTCAGGTGAATTGACCATTGTGGGTGTTAATGATCAAGGAAATAATTCTATTGCACCTCCTAACCAAAATTTACAAATTTTCACCAATCCTATGCCGAAACATACTACCTCGTTTGTCAAGACTAGTGAACCTTCCAAGCCTGATGTAATGACTATTGATACAAATAATGAACAACACGATACAACTCCTATTGTTTCCCAAGCTCGTCCTATGGATAACCTTGTGGCTATGATAAACGTTATCCCTTGTAAGGGCCAAACCACAAAATCACTTGATATTACTTTTTCTACTAAATAAATACTCCAAAAGCTTCCTGATGGTCCACTCTACATAACTGGTTGAATCAGTGATAAGCCCACTAATGGGATATTAATAGATCCTGCTTGTGGTGCGAATGTGATCACATAAGAGTTTTTGGTATTACATGAACTATATCAAGATGATTACAGTAAACCCACTGCATGGATTAAAACATATAATGGTTTTACATGTCCTACGATTGGATCGATCATACTACCCTTACAAATAGGACCTAAAAATTTGGAGGTAACATTTTCAATTATTCCACAATCTAACCAATTTCGTTTGTGGCTAGGTCTCCCTTGGCTTTGCTCAATGAAAGCGATCCCATCAGTTGTTCATAAGTTCTTGAAGTTTCCACATGACAACGAGATAGTCACCATACACCATAGTGGCTTTAATCCTTTATCTTCCAAAGGTAACTTCTCACTAGAATCCTTCTAGCTTGAACCCATAAAACCTATCACCCCTCGCAAGGACTTCTTTTTCATAACCTATGAAAAGTTTAAAGCCAAAAAGATAGCTAAATTATCTCTTCGGAACTCATCCCCGCCCACTTCCTCACCTCCTATCATAGACGAAACCATGCTTCAACCTGATTCTAATATTGAGAAAACCATACAACCTCCTGAACAATCACCCCTTGAGATTTCCCCGCCATCGTTTAAATGAACAAGGGAATATGAAACAAACCCTGCTCAGCCTCCTCGCCTTAAACAAGTGTATAAAGACAAAGAGAAAGTGGTTGATCCATCCTCTTCAGTTTCTTCTATTCTTCCCTCTTCGGAAGTAGCAGAACCTATGATAACTCAATCCCCTCTTACACCTCAAAAACTCCAAAATATAATTAAATGGAACCACAGTGCTAGGGAACGAAGGCGTTGTCATCGTCTCCTTGCCCGTCAATCTCGCATAGAAGACATTAAAGAACATCAACCTTCACCTTTGATAGAAGTAATAGATGAACACGCTCCTTCTCTTGTTCTGCCACAAGACAATTCAGTACAACAATCACAGCAAATTGAACCAATCCAACAACCTCAACTTTTGATACATCCATCTTTAGAAATCACCCTTTGTCCTCCTATTGTCATTAATCTTGATGAAGATGATGCTAGTGATGATGATGCGGAAATTGCCAAAATCGATGAAGTACGTAATGATTTAAATTATTTATTTTCATCTACAATGAGCTTAAATGATACATCCTCTCCACTAAGTGAAGAACCTGGTACAACTCCTGGTTCGACGCTTGCAATTATTCCTTTGGATAGTCAACCGCCCTCGCATTACACTGAACATGATTGGGAGGATGGCTTGTTAGATGGTTGACTTGCATTCGCCTAACTTTCCTTTTTACTTTTTTCTTTTTATTTTCCTTTTCATGTGTGTATCATGTTCCCTCGTATCATGCGTTTGATGGTCTCTCTCTTTGTACACTTCTTTTATTTGTACCTCTATTCTTCTATTCGTTGTGAATTGTATTTTTCTCTTATTTTTTGTGTTCTCCTTTTGGGGATGATGCAAAGCATAGAGATGCCCTATGTCTCTTCCATGTTGACCCAAAAGGTCCTTGTCTTTTTCGCTTTCATTTTGTGTTCTCCTTTTTGGGATGACACAAAGTGTAGAGATGCCCTATGTCTCTTCCACGTTGACCCAAAAGGTCCTTGTCTTTTTCTCTTTTTCTTTTGTGTTTTCATTTTGGGGATGTTGCAAGGCATCGAAACCGAAATGTCTCCTTCATGTTGACCCAAAAACTTTTCCTTTTATTTTTCATTTTCTTTTCGCTTGTGTTTTTCTTTTGGGGACGATGCAAAGCGTCAAGATCACAATGTCCCTTCCATGTTGACCCAGAACAAACTTTATTTTTCCTTTGTTTTCGCTTTCTTTGTGTCATTCTTCTAGTTCTATGTGCTTTGGGGAATGATGATAGTTTTGAGCTCTTTAATCAAAAACATTGCAGCAACGAACATACTAACCCCAAATCCATAGATCCCTTATGTGTTTGGTGTGCTTTCTTTTCTGGGGGGAAACCTCCTTTTCTTTGTCTTTCATTTTCCTTGATATGACACAACCTAACTTTGAAACATATGACTTGGCATAGGGTTTTCTAGGTTAGCTCTCACATCTTGTTTTTTTTTTTCATTTTCTTTTCTTCTCTACTTTAAAGCAATTGCTCATAGAACGATGTACAACAATTCCTTTAAAGTGGGGCGCATAAAATACCATAATTCATTTGCACTCTTGGTTCCTAGTGCAACCTTGTCATTTATATGATGCATTTGTCACTTTGTGGATGACATTGGATGTGATGTCCTTCATAATTGTGATCTATCTTAGCATATTGCATTCCTCTTGGTGGCCTGATGCGACACATTGCATCCCCTAAGTTGTGAATATACTATTCTTCCATTGGTCCTCTCTTGGAGACATTAGACAATGTTCCCTAAGTGACTGACCTTGCATAAACTAAACAAGACTCCTTTGAACATCATTTTACATTTTACACTTTACATTTTTGCATTTTTTCATTTTGCTTTCCTTTTTGCCACCTTGCATAACACAACTTGCATGATTGTGGTACCTTTGTCTTTTTATTCATAGCATTTTTCCTTGTGGCGCCTTATTAAAGTTATCAAACGAGTATAACTTTAATATGGTTGAGCGGTAAGCCCACCTAGCGGCATGGCTTTTCCCCATAGCCACTTTTGTGTTTGTGAGTGCATACCAACTAGTGTATGTATCTTACTTTTCGGGATTTCTCACCCCACAGACAACTAGTTATGTGGCCCCAGAGTGAGTATACAGTTGGTCCTTCTCACCCTGTAGACAACCTAAATTTATGTGGCCCCAGAGTGAGTGCACATTCTCTTTTTCAAACAATTAGCCTAGATCTCTATTCACAACTAGTTGGATTGATGATCAAAGCTTCATCCAATAATTTCAACACTTGTGTGTTCCTTTGTTCTTATGTCTAGTTTACCATGGGATCTTCATTCTGGGGGATTGATCATCCCTCTTGATCATTGTATTCCATCTTGCTAATGTAAGTACATTTGAACCCTCCCCTCAATGTTCATGGCTACTTTAGTGTGAGTTTGAAGCAAGTTCATCCTCTCACTAAAGTGGGGGTTAAATGTGCCATAGAAAAATGGCCCCTTATCATTTTCATGGCCTTTTAGGTCTTGTTTCATGGTGTTGGAACTATGTTGCTTCGATTTTATGTTGTAACATGGCTTGAACATACTTATTTAGGTATTAAAACTCAAAGAACAACATCTTGTGAAGGTGTTGTGAAGTGTTGTAAGACATTTCTATATTCTTCTAGACTCTATTTAATGCAATTCACCTAAAAACCACCTTTTTACACATCAAAAATCCCTATTGTGAAGTGTTGTGAAGTCTTGTAACAAGCTTTCACGCTCTTCTAGGCATATTTTCACTATTTACACCCTTCTCATGCTTTATTTGGTCTATTTATGCCCTCATAAATTGTAATTAAGTGTATTTTTGCATATTATCCTGACAAACAACATTAAATACAACATTTTTTCCGACACATGTTTTTAGGTCCTAGGTGGGACCCATTCACCATGGGTGGCGAATGAGTCCCCCTTGGCCCCAAATTCAAAATATTTCAAATTTCCTTTTGGGTTTTTATTCAAAATCAATTGATGTCGGCCTGTGATGAGGTATGAATGGATACTAAGGCACAATAATTGTGTATAGATGTGATTTTCACCTCATTTTACATCTCCTCACTCATTCAAACATTCAATTATACATTTCAAGCAATCAAGCATTTTACATCGTCAACTCAAGCACTATTCAAGCACTTTGAAGTATCCATTGACATTACTTTAGACTTGCATTATCAAGGGTTAGGTAAGTTGATAGCACTTTCATGTTATTATTTTATCTTTCTCTTTCATTTCATTGTCTTTTCAAGGGTTTAATTACCAAAAGTGGGGTTTGACCAAGGCAAACCCCTATTCACTAACTCCTAATCATTTTTCCCCTTTTTCTTGTTTGTTTGCACCCCTTTGTTTGCAAATTTGACAGGTTATTAGGTGTTGAAGAGTGATTTTCAAGTCAACTAGGTGATTTAAGTCAACTTGAGTCAAAATCAAGCTTGGAGAGAGTTGTTTGTCTATTTTCTACAAATTTGACTACAACAACCCGATAAGCAGACATCCCAAATCTAGTGTTGTAGAGTTGTTTCCTAGATTTTCAAAAATTTGGGGGAGGACTGATTCGCCACCTATGGCTAATGAGTCCCACCTTAGGACTGGAAACTTGAGTTTTTTCAGATTTTAGATCCTGACAAACAAAAACCAGCTCCCGACAATTTTTCACCAGTAGGTGGATTGATTCACCACCCTGGGTGAATGAGTCCCACTGTGAAAAATTAGTGAATTTCACCAGCATCCAAAACACTCCAGAAAGCTCACATTTCATCCAGGTGCACTCAGATTTATCCCTGTACTTTTTGTTCTATATAATTTCTTCATTTACATAATTGTTTGCATATCACAATGTGTTTACAAAAATAGTTGCAATTGCACTTTTGCATTTATTTTCAGTCACCTAGATTAATCTATTGCATTTAGTTAGCTTCATTTACATTATATCACATCACACACATCCTAATTTGAGTGATACATTAGCATTTTTGGCCCTATCTCTCTCCTTTAAGGTGAAAAACCCTAGAAGTGCAAGAGTAGTCCATAGGGTCCCAAAAGTCTATGTTTCAAAAACAAACCAAATTTTCATACTATTTGTTATAGCATAAACTATGTACAATAGTGGTTGCACACTACATAGTATAATTGAACATTATTCTACATGGTAGAATGTTATAATAAATAGTTCAATTATTACAAGTTTTTGTAAACAAATATTAATTAACAAGAAACAAGAAAAATGAAAGACAAAATTTAAGGTTAGAGACCTGCTATCAATCAACTATGCACCCTATGTTAAATTTGCAGAAATTTAACTATCTGTTGACACATTGAAACCTTCTTCAGATGTGGGTGATCTGAACGAAGAAAGAATCTCCAAAGTGAGCTGGTTCTCCGAATAATGAATTTTATTCTAAATGATCTTCTGAGGGAAAGAGTTAGTGTTGCCTAATTTTCACCTACGGGCTAAATCAGTTGGGCAATCTATGTTTCAAGTGTTCATAAAGGCCAAATGGGGACATTGTTGTGCAGGATTAAATCATACATCTGATGCTAAGTCACAAGGAAGCCTGTTGAAAGCATGCCTCAGTCAAGTTTGTCATAAAATTCCTCTAAGGAGAAAATCGCTAAGACCTTCCAGATGTCTCTCCGAGTAGAAGGGGTTCTATTCATTTTTGAAATGTCTTGGTCGGCCAGACATTTTAAATTGCTGTGGGTTTTTAGAGGTCTCCCCGACATGCTAAGGTCTTGCCGACATGGAGTGGTGGTCCCAGATAGAAGTCTCGCCAAAATATTTAAGTTCAGCAAAAGGTCTACCCGACTTGTTGATGTCTCCCTGATAGAAAAGGTCTCACCGAATGGAGGCATCATCGCCATGAGGTCTGGCCGACAGAGGGTGGTCTTGCCGAAAGGAAGGAATCTATGCTCAGGGAAAAAGAATGGTTTCGGGGAGATGTCTCAGAAACTAATGAAAGTCTTGGCAAAAAGAGATGTCAACGAGGAGAAAAGGTGGGCCTCGCTGTAATGTCTCACCGAAACGTGGGAGTCTCATCAAAAGAAATAATCAATAAGACTCCTAGCCACAGGTTTGAGTTCGACATGAGGTCTTGCCGAAGGATGAAAGTCTCACCGAAACAAGATAGCTTTGGCATAATGTCTCACCGACCCGACAATGTCACACCGACGTTTGTTCACAAGAGGATATCGGTATGACTTTTTGCATTCACTATGAAGTCTTGCCGATGGTTGTGAGGTCTTACTGATAGCTGCTACGAGGTGTATTCGCATTGGGGAGACACGATTAGTGTCTCGCCGACATGGGATCCTGATGGAGGACCTCTGACTGCCTGGGAATCTATGTGGAGTGAGTTCAACCAATCAGAGGGAGCCAAAGATGAACCATTGTCCATTTGACTGATTGACCACCCCGACAAAGAAGATCAATGAAACATAAATGATATGGATTTGCTTTATGAATAGAGCAATGAATTAGTTCGATATACAGGTGGTGGTGTCTGTAAGAATCTAGGAGGAGACCGAAGACTCATTCCAGCAAAGGTCAAAATGCAGAAGGATCTGGAGCAAGAAGAAAGCTGGCAGAAAGGAGAAAGCCTCAAGTCCGTGACACCTGGGATCGCTACTAGCAGAAGAGTCAATCGACATTTATGGTAACACTCAGAAGCATTCAAGGCAACTCGGCAAGGAGATTTGAAGAGGGACACGAGGACCAAAAGTTAATGCTCTAAAATTTCTTAAGGCTTCCCCTGAGGGCGATCTATCACCAAGATGGACACGAGGATGCAATCAGATGCAGAATTAATTTCATTTAAAAGATCTAAGGGCAGATCTTTATGAGCGGAGATTTTTGTAAGCCCAGAGGGGCCGACGTCTTTTGTATATATGGCATTTTTGCCTCTTTGTAAAGGAGTTCAGATTATGCATTGTGGAGAGTTAGTGATTTTTCTCAAATCCTTTCTCAGCTGATGTATGCTTTGTAACTCATCTGGAATTTCAAATATAAAATACAAAGATTACCTTGGAAACTAGTGTTAGTGTTCATGCTACTTTCATTTTTTTTTAGATTATGTGATTTTTGAACCGTGTTTTCTCAATCTGCATTCAAACTTTAAAGTTGTGAAATTCATCTTTCCTTCTTAAAGTGTATATGCAGATTAATCCTTTCAAGAATGATGCATAAGTTCACGAAGTTCATGTTGAGTTAATGAAGTAACTATCATTAGTTTTCTAGTGTATGTTCATCTATTTTATTTCATGATTCCTGTCAGTTTGGTGCATCACCATAGGAGTATTTTTTTCAATTTTATGTTCCTTCTCCCTTTACCTCACAAAGATTAGTAATTAAGTGATATCATCATAGGAAGTCGGCCTTCTCCGGAGGTTGACCTCTGTTTATAAGTGACCCACAACTTTAGAGGTCTTCCCATGTTACACTGGATTGTTGAGTTTACATTCTGCAGGGTGCAAATCCAGGTGATAACAGTTAGAAAGATAACTGAAATGAAACCTATGAATTAAAATGATATTTAGGACTTAAAGATGACTTAATGATGACTCTGGTTTTTACCCACAAACAACTCGCAGAAAACAACAGTACTTCACAATCCCTCATGAACACTCAACACATAACTGATTTGCATGAAGATTCAGGCTTGAATACAACATGCAACCTATAATTTATGAAATTTTTGCATCAAAAATGTAATTCTATGACATAACAAGGATTTTATAAACAAAAATCACAATATAACATCAAACTATAAATGCAATTGACACAAAAATTGAGAAATAGGAATGTTGCTTTATTCAACTGAAGGAGTACCAAAGTCTGAGTACAAATTTCTGCTTACAAAACTCTCTGCTTAGCATGAGAGGAAAAAACAATGAATCTGAACTTAGAAAAAATCTAAGTTTTTCTTCAAGATATACCACAAAACCCTAATCAGTGCTCAAGAAGAAAGCTTAAGGAAAAACATCTAAAACTGCCCCAAAATGAGTAACTAAAATGGAGAACTCTCACTCCTTGCATGTGAATGCTGAAAAGCACCTAAAAATAGGTCTGCTTTGCTTTAAAAGAAAAGAAAAACACCTTATCTCCTCTCCATGTAGCTCAAATCCTACCAAGGAAAAGTCAATTCTCTTTTGCCTTCACAAACTGCTAAAAATAGCAAGAAATAAAAAAATAATTTATAAAATATTGTTTTATCTTCTACTTTACAAGACATGCAGTTTTAATTTTTCCTCCAAATTGGTTTTTTTTTGCAATTACAAATTAAAAAATCTTTTGCAAAATAATAAACTTATCTCTCCATTACAAATTTGATTTTTCTTAAAAAAATCATAAAAATAAGGCAATCACCTATCAATGTTTTAATTGATTTCTTTAAAATAAATTGAAAATAAAACCTAAGACATAAATGTTTATTCTCCAAAGCATAAATATTGACATTTAAAAAGAAATGCCTTAAGTTTATTTGGGCCTTGAGAAAATAAATCAAACCCTAAAATCTTTTTTTTAAAACCTAAGACTTATGAAATCTTAAGTTATCTCCAAAAACTTGACCTAGGCATGAAAATACTTTCGACCACTAAGTAATTAGCATAAGTTTGATTTTAAATGCAAAAAATGGGAGTCCCCTAAGTTTGAATTAGGGAATTGAGGATAGAACAAAACTCAAGGAAAACCCTAAATTCACATTATTTGCATTTGTCATTTTGGGGAGAAGACTCTGATGAGAAGAAAATGTCGCCGCCATAGACTAAGGGTTTCAGCTTGAAACTCCATGATTCTACACTTAGCTTGGTCGACTCCATCATGCTTGGCATTGATTTTCATTTGTACCTCCATGGAAAGTCAATTCTTGACAGTATTATAGCTCCTCCCATCTCATTTGAAAAGAAAAAAATGGCCATTAAGGCCGCAAATTATACATGTTTATCTCTTATTTCTCTTCATTTTATGTGCTTCCATTCCTCTTGGCCGCCATGAGTGTGAGCTCGAGCTTTTATTGGAAGCTTTGTGAGAGCTTGGCCGCCATCATTTTCTCTTCTACAGGCGTGACATGGTAAGTGTTATCTCCTCCTTTGTTTTCTCTTCTATATTTACTTCAAAACTAAAGCTCTAAAAGCTTATGGTTGCAAAAGAAAGATTGTTATTTTCAAAATAATCACAGACCCATTACAAGTCGTGCCATGTATGTTTTGATTATGGATTTCTATTAGGAAAGCTTGCACTTCACATACTCTTGTTCTTCTGATTTTGAGATTCAGATAGAAAACTAGAAATGGTTTTTGAATGGTGAATATTTGTGAGTTGATAAACATTTTATGAGCCAAGAGTTCTCTCCAGGCCGTGGCTAGTACATGCTTATTTGGAGCATTTGAGACATTTCTAGGCTCGACCCATGGTAGTATTTTATGTCTTTTGCACTTTCTAAAGCAAAACCTCATGGGAGTAATTTGAAATGATGGTAAATCTATATTTTAATCAAAACCCCATGTGGGTATTCTATAACTTGGAAGAAAAGTGTTTATTCCTGTATTTCTGTTGAAAATCCAACATGGGTACCATGATATGAAGAAATTTGTGTTTTAGACTGAAGCCCTCATATGGGTATTTGTAAAAAGGAAGAAAAATACTCTTAAACCTGTGACATGACCCATGATAAAAACATTCATTTAATGAAGACATTTAGATTCAAAATGCTTCTCTATAAAGTTGCATAAACTGCTAGTCATGATAAACACTTGGTCTTCTTACCATTTTGAAGAGCTAAAAGCTCGAAAATGTGCATCTCTGATTATATTCTATAGTTTTTGCTAAAACCCAAGATGGGTACTCTTTATTTAAATTGCAAACTACATTTTCAGTTGAGATCTCCATATATTTGCATTCGTTTGAAAATCCTACCTTGCCATTGGCGCTGTTGTGGCTTCATTGAAATTGCAGACTTCACTTTATACTGAGGGCCATCTTCATGCCTTCGATAAACACCATTTGGCTTTCAGCTATTGTAGTGCTATTATTGATCATATTTGATATATATTCCAATCCATTTGATGCACACCGACTCCCATGTTTCATGATGAGGTAAAAATAACCTCATCATGATAATACCATAAAGACCTGGTTCATACATGCAAATCTCTATCCTCTGCCAATTAATTAAATTTTAGGAGAAATAATTGCTTAATTTTAGTAAGAATTTGTATAAACTTTATTTCTTTTGATTTCTTAAAGTAATTTTCCAATACATATTTAATGGGTTGTTTTAAGTGTTTTGTAGATAATAATCGGTCAATCAAAGTTACAAATTGAAGCATCCAGCTGGCACGTGCTCTAGAACAGTTAGAGATATATGTTGGAAATATGCTCTGAAACTTCAGCATGATGGACCAAAGATGTTGTTCTTAAAGTTGTTATTTCTGTTATCCTTTGAATTAAAGACTTTATGGCTCAACTTGAGTCTCTTAAATGTTGTGTAATAGGATTAAAGTTATACGAGTTATACGTAGATCTGTTTAGATATTCTTCAATGGTTATCCATACCATCTGAAATATAGCATGTAGTTACAGTTTCTCTATATAAGACATATGGTCTCTGGAAGTAAAAAAAGATAGTGAAAAGTAATGTTATATTGTCAGAATGTTTCCAAGGTTTATGAATAAAGAGATTGTTATATGGAATTCTGAGTTATGAGTTATGGATGATAACTATGGTTAATAGAAATGTTCCTGAAATAGTTGTGAATGTGAGTTGAGAACGAATGTGTTGACCCACGAGCTGGCCACTCGACGAGAGTAGATAAGTGTTCTCTTTTATTATACTGTTGTTCTGTAGAGAGTTATTTAAATTTACTGTTATGAAATTTTAGCTTTGAAGTATTTTTTATCTTTTCACTTCCGTAGTCTCTGTTATTTACTGTTAGAATTTTTACTGTTAAGGAAATGTTTTATGGATTGTTACAAGCTTTTCTACTCTTATAATTTTTTAGTTAGTTTAGTTGTTTCTATGCTTGTTAATTTAGTCATTATGATTTTTAAATTAGTATACTTATGCTTACAGTTCAAGCATTTTATGTTTTCCTAGGAATAGATTACTTTACAGTTTGATAGTTAAACAATTTGAAGTTAGAATTAATCTTAAGTTGTTCTTAAAAGTTAGGAAACCTGAGGGAGATACTCCGGACCTCTTCTATTGCAGATTTCCTTGAACACTACCCGATTGACAAATTGAATATTATATTCTAAAGTAATGGGACCTAACGATAGCCTATCACTTTTTGGTGTCATTGTTAGGGACCCCTTAGCTTCTTTTGATTAACTGTTAATAGAAGACACCTAGAATACCTCTTTTAGGACAAAAATACTCTTTGTGGCTTCCTTTTCTGTATGGTCAGGAAAAGAGGCCCTCACAGACGATTTATACCAAAGAACCCCCCAAAATACGTTCCAGTTATACAAAGGGAGGCCCAAGGCTCAAAAGTCCATTATGCGGACAAATTACTTGAGCCTAATCCACCCAAGGCTTTCCATTATCTCCCAGAAGATCATCCTATAGTACAACCTTTTGTTGGTGAAATTATTGTGGAGGAGCATATTCCTCTAAACATCATGGGAGATCGGAGGGCAAAAGCCAACCGTAATGGTGCAAACCGTAATAATAATGATCCTCCACTACCTAGAACGTTCTCTTATCCTATTGTTTTAGATGCAAATGATGATACAACAATGAAAACCATCTCTCCAGCTTTCCTTCCAACCTTTCATGGTTTATCTTCGGAAGACCCAGACCAATTTCTTTTTGAAGTCAAGGTCCTTTGTCAAACCTATGACTATAAAAATGACAACCAGAAATTGAAGTTGTTTCCTTCTACTTTGAAGGATTCAGCCATGCGCTGGTTTATGGTACTACCGTCTGGAAGTATTACAACTTGGGAAGAAATGGAGACTGTGTTCTTGACTAAATATCAGAGTTATTGTAGGGTGAGTGATCGTAAGGAAGAGCTATTTAAACTTCAGAAGAATGAGGATGAGAGTCTAGAAGACTATTTGGATAGGTTTTTTTTCTTATCTAAACGATGTGGGGAAACACCCATTACTGTTGAGATTCTCAAGACTATATTTCTTAAAGGACTCAATGATGATGCAAGAAGAAGTCTTGATTTAATGGGAAAAGGTGATGTGTCTCAGTTAAACCTTCAAGACATGTGATTTGTGTCGCAATTTTTCACGTACTCATGGAGGAATCCGAAAAACAAATCTTTTCAAAGGGAATAACGAGATAGGTAAACTTTGAGAAGAAATAGCAAATCTAAAGATAGACATATTGGTCCAATTGAATACTACGTTGGATGGTATACAAGCAAAGACACGTAATCTTGAGACTTTGTCAATCTATTATCCTAGGTGTCGAAATAAACATCTTTTAAGGGAGCTCCCTTTAGACAAGGTTAATGTTTGTCAACTCTATGAGAAAAGCCACCCTACCAATCAATGTGAGCTTCTTACTGATCTTAAGAATACTAAGAAAAAAATTGCTCAAGTTGAAGAAGAAATAAATGTGCTAAATCAATGCTAGGGAGGTAATTTTTCTGATGGCCGGGATTCCAATCCTACATGGAGACCTCAGAATAAATAGGCTAGTAATCAATGGCCTCCATCTTGGAATCAACCCTATCCTCCACAGCCTCCTTGGGGAACTCCTTATTGGGGATCTCCTGAGTGGGAAAGTCAATCATGGGGAACTCAACAATGGCCAAACCAGTCACAACAACAATGGTACCCACAACATATTGCTCCCCAATGGAATCAGGGACAAAATCAATTTTATATTGGTCCTAGGAGGAATCAACAATAGAATTTGTTGCCACCACCTTAGAATCTTCCTCAGACTAAGCAGGTGAATTAACCTCAACTTTCGGCACAACCACTTCCTAATCCAAAGAATAGTAGACTAAATACTCTGGTATATACTACGAAGTAAGATCATGTCACAAGCCTTAATGCAATTCATTGTGGAAATGTTTAGTTACGTTCCGATAGGACACTTCAATCACTCACTATTGAGGAAGTAGTGGACGAACCTATTTATCAAAATCTTGAGAAAGATACTATACTACCTACGAATATTACTGAGTTTTCAGTAGCAGGAGCTACTAGTTTATCTCGGGAGGAGGAAGGTCAATCTTTGACTAAGTCTAGTAAAGATATTCATCCAAAGGAGAAAAGAGATATCCCTTCAAAGGAGAAAACTCAAGCACCATTTCAAGAGTTCCTAAAATCAACAATTTTGAAAGATACTCCAGAAATGTCATTAGCTTCTAAAACTACATTAATTCAGGAAATTAAACAATTGCAAATAGAGGTTCCTTTGTTGCAGGAAATAAAGGAAATTCCTAAGTTAAATCAGTTGATCAAACAACTGTGTATTAGAACTCTAGGAAGGAAACCAAAGAAAATAAACACTATGCACATTGATGGTTATCTAGCTGAATTTTTGTCTGGAAATACTATTGCTCCAAAATATGATGATCTTGGGAGTCCACTAATTACTATTACAATTAATGAGGTAGCAATACCTAATGCATTGGTGGATTTGGGAGCAACTATTAATGTAATGATGACAGATGTAATGGAGAAATTAAGTCTTACAAATTTAAGTCCTACAACTATAGTTTTGCAGATGGCAAATCAGTCTATAGCCATTCCAAAAGGTGTTATAAAAAAATTTCTTGTTAAAATTGATGGATGGGAATATCCAGTTGACTTTCAAATAATCCAATCACTTACACCTAAAGATAGTTATCCAATAATTTTGGGAAGACCATGGTTGGCTACTATCACCACTAAAATTGATTTTCGTGAAGGAGGTATGACCATTTCACATGGTCCAGATAGTAAACGTTTATTTTTATATCCTCATGCTAAACCTACCGAATATAATAAATTCTAGGTTGATGAACCAGAAGAATTTAGTGGGAAAGACAGTTTGGCCTCTTTGGCCATGTTAGTGATTAAACAACATGGAGAAGAATTAGAGGATGAGTTAGTGAATGAGGTTGCACATTTTTCCATAATTTCTAGTGAAGAAGTGATAAAGGATGTACCAGAAATTTTGGGACAACCGATTGATATAAGTGGGATGGAACAAAATTATGTTACCATGGGGATTCTTTGTCCCTTGGCTAATATGATTCCTAGAACGAGTTATTTCTTTGATGATATTACAGGATTTCACTGACTTATATCTCATAGTTGTCCTCTCAACACTTTGTTACGACCAATACACACTGTCACTTCGGCTTATCCAGGAACAAAAACAATTATGTTGTTACCAGGAAAAACTGTGAATATCAATAGTTGGTTGACATAAATACAAGAGGATAAATTATTTAATGTGCTGGTAAAAAGGTCTAAAGATTTTTCTTGGGATTATATAGACATGAGGGGGATTCACTTGAGTGTTTGTACTCATCACATTTATATTGATCCTAATATAAGACTTGTTCGTCAACCACAGAGGAGACTCAACCCCGCATTAAAGGATCTTGTTAAAATAGAGATTGAGAAACTCCTCCGTGCAGGATTTATTTATCCTATCTCAGACAGTAAGTGGGTGTCACCTATGGTAGTAGTACCAAAGAAAAATGGCAAGTGGAGAATTTGTGTGGATTATAGAGAACTTAATAAAGCCACCTTTAGAGACTATTTTCCCTTACCATTTTTTGACCAGGTTTTGGACAATTTGGCTGGGAGGAAATATTTTTCTTTCTTAGATGGATTTAGTGGTTACAACCAAATTCAAGTAGCACCAAAAGACAAAGATAAGACAACGTTTACTTGTCCTTGGGGTACATATGCATACCGAGTTCTTCCTTTTGAACTTTGTAATGCTCTAGCTACTTTTCAGAGGGCCATTTTGGTTATATTTGCAGTACTTGTTAATGATTGTGTAGAGGTTTATATGGATGATTTCATAGTATATGGGTCAACCTATGAGGAAGCTCTTGAAAACCTGGATAGGGTTTTGGAGGTTTGTGAGGAAAAATGATTGTCCCTTAGCCACAAAAAGTGTTTAATAATAGTGGAACAAGGAATAGTCTTAGGCCATCACATTTCCTCGGAACGAATAAAAGTTGATCCTAAAAAAATTGAAGTCATACAACAATTAACTGTACCTCAAACACAAACAGACGTTCAAAGTTTTCTTGGACATGCTGCACCAGATATTATAGAAGGTTCGTAGAAAGCTTCAGTAAGATAGCAACCCCTATGTTTTCTCTCCTCCAAAAAGATGTGGAGATTAATTGGACGTCTGAGTGTCAAAAATCATTTGAAATGATAAAATAAAAGCTTGTCTCTGCTCCTGTACTACGTGGACCAAATTGGAGTCTTCCCTTTCACATTTATGCTGATGCTTCAAATGATGCAATTGGTGCAATATTAAGGAAAGAAGATGAGGATGGAGGTAAATATGCCATATATTTTATTAGTAAAAACTTAACGTCTGTTGAGAGAAATTACACAACAACAGAAAAATAATTCTTAGTAGTGGTTCATGCCATTAAAAAGTTTTGTCATTATATTACAGGATATAAAGTTACAGTTTACACAGATCACTCAGCTGTAAAGTATTTAATGAATAAACCTGTAGTTAATGGTCGAATAATGAGATGGTTACTACTTCTTTAGGAGTTCAATGTGACAATACTTGACAAGCCAGGGAAATTTAACGAAGTGGCAGATTTTTTATCTTGAATCAAACAAGAAGAGGGTGATCAAGCACCTGTACAAGATGAGTTCCCAGATGAAATTTTTTTTTCTATATCTATAAAGGTTCCTTGGTTTACTGATATTGCCAACTATTTAGCTACTTTTGAAGTACCTCCCAAATTTACCTTAAAACAAAGGAAGCGACTTATTCAAGAGTGTGCACCATTTATTTCATTGTGCACCTGATATGGTTTTGAGAAGATGTGTTAGGGCTGATGGAACTTATAGTATCCTGAGGGAATATCACGATGATCCTTGAGGGGGTCATTATTCTACAAAAGGAACTTCCCATAAAATTTTAGGTGCTGGATATTATTGGCCTTATATGCATAAAGATGTCAAAAATTATGTTCATCATTGTGATGAATGTCAAAGAGTAGGAAGACCATCTGCTTCAACAAAAATACCTTTGCAGCCTCAGGTAACTTTGGAACCATTCAAAAGGGGTTAGATTTTATAGGCCCCATAGATCCTTCGTCACAGGGGAAATAATATATATTAGTTTGTACCGATTATCTGACAAAATGGGCTGAAGTTCAAGCTTTACGAGTTGCTAGAGAAGAGCAAGTTGCTGATTTTCTCTATAACAATTTTTTTCTTCAATTTGGAGCCCCTCGAACCATTGTTACAGATCAGGGACCCCAATTTATGTCTAAAGTTCTCCTAGCATTTACAGACCATTTTCAGGTGAGGCATAGGAAGTCATCCCCCTATCACCCTCAAGCAAATGGTCAAGTAGAGGTGACTAATAGGGATTTAGAAAACATACTGTCAAAAACTGTCTCTTCAAGAAGAAAAGATTGGGCCAGGAAATTGCCTGAAGCCATTTGGGCGTATAATACAACTGGATTCAGTCCCTATGAGCTTGTTTTTGGAAAGAAGCCTCTTCTTCCCATTGAATTTGAACTTCAGACCCTACGAATAGCTATGGAATTGGGTCTAG
Organism: Sequoia sempervirens; assembly: GCA_007258455.2. Taxonomy (NCBI): domain Eukaryota; kingdom Viridiplantae; phylum Streptophyta; class Pinopsida; order Cupressales; family Cupressaceae; genus Sequoia; species Sequoia sempervirens. Next base: position 36,092 of record VDFB02074255.1, read on the forward strand.
ATTTGAAATGAGCTCAAATAGAATGATTTTTACAGTTAAATGAGTTGGATGAGCTTCGTCTAGATGTTGTTCATCAAACAGAATTGGTTCAACATCAACGAAAAGTTTGGCATGACAAATATATTAAAGAGAGAATTTCATAATGGTGACTGGGCCTTGCTATTTGATTCAAGATATAAAGACCATAAAGGAAAACTCAGAACTCATTGGCTGGGGCCATATGAAATCTCTGAGGTTTACTCAAATGGCACAGTTCAGTTAAAACCAATTGATGGTGATTTACGAACTCTCTTAGTTAATGGTCATCGCCTATGTATTTACCATAAACCAGTTAATAGAGAAGAATTTACAAAGCTAGTAGAAATGCAAGGAGAGATCCAATGCATTGACTCCACCAAGGAAAAGTCTACTTGATTTAACGTTTATCTAAAAGAAAAAAATGAAAATGGATGACAAATTGTAATAAAAATACATGTGTACTTAATTTATTTTCAAAGCATTTTTCATAAATTTTCAGACTTATCACGTATTTTCATTTTGTAGGACCTCTCATAAAGGAATAACAACTTCCAGAGCACCGTTCAAAGATGCTCCAGAACTTGATCATTTAGCTGGCCAGTACTCCAGAACTTGACGGTCTGAATGCCTGATGCTCCGGAACTCGCTTTTTAGCCTACCATGTTGGAAGGATGTTCCTATGGAATGATATAACTCTTGAAGTTCAAGTTAGTGGTGTTGGTTATCTTTTTCTAGAACTTCCATCTCGTTGTTGCTCTAGCTGCATCTTTCGATGATGCTCTGGAAATTTCATCTCGTTGTTACTCTGGCTGCATCTTTCAACGATGCTCCAAAAATTTCATCTCGTTGCTGCTCTGGCTACATCTTTCAACAATGCTCTAGAACTTTCATCTCATTGCTGCTCCGGCTGCATCTTTCGACGATGCTCTGGAACTTTCATCTCGTTGCTGCTTCGGCTGCATCTTTCAACAATGCTCTAGAACTTTCATCTCGTTGCTGCTCTGACTGCATCTTTCAACGATGCTCTAGAAATTTCATCTCGTTGCTGCTCTGGCTGCATCTTTTGACGATGCTCTAGAACTTTCATCTCGTCACTGCTCCGGCTACATCTTTTGATGATGCTCTAGAACTGTTATCCTATCACTGCCCGACTACATCTTTCGATGATGCTCCAAAACTTTCATTTTGTTGCTGCTCTGGTTGCATCTTTCGACAATGCTCCAGAACTTTCATTCGATCACCGTTTCGGTTGCATCTTTTAGCGATGCTCCAAAACTTATCCATTTTTCTAGTTCCTAATGCATGCTTTACTCGTGCTCTAAAACTTTAACCACTTTCTTTGTCTGAATGCATGCTTTACGCATGCTCTGAAACTTATTCATTTTCATTTCTCCAACTCCTTTCTAGAAAAAATTTCAAATCTTTTTGTTGCTTTGATTACCGTACATTGGTACATGCGCCTTCTTCTGCCATTATAAATAAAAGCCGCCGTAATATCCTGTCTTCATTAATGACTTTGTCATCCATGAGCCTCTTCATTCATGTCATAATAATTATACCGTCACCTTAGCCAATACCCTTGCATCATCTTGTCAAATCAGTAAAGGTATAAGATCTTCAAGCAATCATGGAATGGAAGTAAGTACAATTTTTTGCTTTAAATAAGTAGTTATTTTTGAATAAAATATGATTGATTGTCAAGAGTTTCCTTTCCTAATTTAGTAAATGGCACCACTAGGTGATTAATTGTTAAGTACACCACTCTTTTTGCGGCCCTTCATGCAAATTGAAATTATTACACAACAAGCTCCGGGCAAGAGGAGAGTAAATGATTATAGTTTTATCATATTTTCAAAAATATCAGTGCATAAGTTCTTGGCATTATTGAATTTTTCAGCAGGGTGGTAAGCAAGAGAGAGAAAAAATGGGCGGTACAAAGAAGAAATTTGAGTCGGCTTCTGCAGAAAAGTTGTTGGGGTTAAGTAATATCTCTTGGTTGTTTGAAGAAGTGGGTTGGTTGGATTTTTTCAGGAAATTCGAAGGGTATAATGAAAAGCTGGTGAATGCATTTGTAGAAAACTACTCTAACGGACAAGTGATTCTGCATGGGAAGCGTTTCAAGGTGAGTTCAAAAATTATCTCTTCTATTTCAGGGTTAGAAGATTCTGGTATTAAAATATCTGAAACCACATAAATTCCATATCAAAAAATTATCAGAATTATTCCTTAGATAGGGAGATCCTCAACCCATGATAGTTTTCAGTACTAGGGGACAAATAAGGGGTTTCAATGAGCTTCTATCTTAGAACCCTGGGGTACTGTTGTTGCATGGATCATTAGATATTTTACTTGTGAAGGTCAACTTACCACTGTGGTAACAACATAATTGTTTTTGTTCCCGGATAAACCGAAGTGACAGTGTGTATTGGTCATAACAAAGTGTTGAGAGGACAACTATGAGGTATAAGTCGATGAAATCCTGTAATATCATCAAAGAAATAACTCGTTCTAGGAATCATATTAGCCAAGGGACAAGGCATCCCCATGGTAACATAATTTTGTTCCATCCCACTTATATCAATTGGTTGTCCCAAAATTTCTAGTACATCCTCTATCACTTCTTCACTAGAACTTATGAAAAAATGTGCAACCTCATTCACTAACTCATCCTCTAATTCTTCTCTGTGTTGTTTAATCACTACCATGGCCAAAGAGGCCAAACTGTCTTGCCCAATAAATTCTTCTGGTTCATCAACCCAAAATTTATTCGGTAGGTTTAGTAGGAGGATATAAAAATAAATGTTTACTATCTGGACCATGTGAAATGGTCATACCTCCTTCACGACAATCAATTTTAGCAATGACAGTAGCCAACCATGGTCTTCCCAAAATTATTGGATAACTATCTTTAGGTGTAAGTGATTGGATTATTTGAAAGTCAACTGGATATTCCCATCCATCAATTTTAACAAGAACATTTTTTATAACACCTTTTGGAATGGCTATAGACTGATTTTCCATCTGCAAAACTGTAGTTATAGGACTTAAATCTATAAGACTTAATTTCTCCATTACATCCACCATCATTACATTAATAGCTACTCCCAAATCCACCAATGCATTATGTATTGCTACCTCTTTAATTGTAATAGTAATCAGTGTACTCCTATGATCATCATATTTTGGAGCAACAATATTTCCAGACAAAAATTTAGCTAGATAACCATCAATGTGCATAGTGTTTATTTTCTTTGGTTTCCTTCCTGGAGTTCTAATACACGTCGGCTTCTACAAAATAGTTGTTGGGGTTAAGAAATATCTCTTGGCTGTTTGAAGAAGTGGGCTGGTTGGATTTTGTCAGGAAATTCGAAGGGTATAATGAAAAGCTTGTGAATGCATTTGCAGAAACTACTCTAACGGACAGGTGATTCTAGATGGGAAGTGTTTCAAGGTGAGTTCAAAAATTATCTCTTCTATTTTAGGGTTAGAAGATTCTGGTATTAAAATATCTAAAACCACACAAATTCCATATCAAAAATTATCATAATTATTCCTTAGACAGGGAGATCCTCAACCCATGATAGTTGTCAGTACTAGGGAACAAAATAAGGGGTTTCAATGAGCTTCTATCTTAGAACCCTGGGGTACTGATTTTTCATGGATCATTAGATATTTTACTTGTGAAGGTCAACTTACCTCTGTGGTAGGACCGACATTCCGCATATTAACACATTTGCGGCATGGGAAGGAAAACCCTGCTCTAAGGGTTAATCTGCCTCATTTCTTGAATGATTCTATTAATTCTTCAATAGAGAGAAACAAAACTAGTTCAGGGCCATTAAAACACCATGGGTTAATTCAATTGATTTGTAAATATCATTTTCGTAAGAAACCTAAAAGCAAATGGGAAATTTTTTTGGGGAAGTTTAATATGCCTACATCAGGAAGGAAGATAGAATTAAGAGAATCTTCAAAACAAGTTGCTTCACCTTCCGGAGCAACTTCCCCCAAAGACCCCAAGGCTCCTGAACCCAAAATTCCCACCATAGTTGGTGAGGAAGTGCCAGAATTTAGAAAATATGAGTTTGAAACTCCGGCCCAAATAGAAGATGTAGAGATAATGAGTCCAAATGCGGATACTCACCTTGTTAAGAAGAGGAAAAGAAGAACTATTCTTCTTAATGATCCAACTATTTTAAATTATCAGGATACTCCTCCTTTAAGGAGGAGTAAAAGATTATCCTTTGGATCTGCAGAAACCCTAGCACAGAGTAAAGAGAATAGGTCAAAAGCTAAAAAGCAAAAGAGGAACTTGGGAACTGAGGAGTCAATTCACCAATCCTCAGAAAAAAGAAATATCTGTTGAAGAAGTATATTTTCACTTGGTATCTAAAGAGGAAGCTGTAGAACAAGAAAAACAGGAAATAGAAAGGGGACAATCTCCACTTCCTATGGAGATTGATGACAAGTTGTTAGGGAAATTGTCTCCAGCTATTAATAAAGATGTTGAAATTGTTGAAACTGAAAATATTAACATAGAATTGGAAAAATTGAAATTAGAGATGGAAGAGTTAAGAAATCAACTGCATGAAAATAAGGAAAGGATGGAATTACAACAAGAGGAAATAATGGTGTATAAGACTGTAATAAATGAAAGGAATCAATAAATTCAGGATTTAAAGTTGGAAATACAGGGAAAATATACATCTATTAGTGAGCTGCAAATACAAATTCAGAATTGTGATAAGGAAAATAGGATACACAGGGATGGATTAAATAAAGAAATTCAGAATTTAAAAGGAAATTTTATGCTCATGTTTTTAGCCTTTGAAGAAGAAAAGAAAAGACAGAAAGAAGAATTAAATACTTCTCTTAGTAAGATTGTAGAATTAGAGCAGGACTTACAGGAAAGCACAAGTAAACCAAAGATGGAATCCAGAGAAGTTCAAACCGAGCCAACGGTAACTGAATGGTTCCAAATTCAGATTCCTCCATTATTAATGAAATGGATGGAATGGTGTTATTTCCTCAGAAATGCACAAGTTGAGAATAATAGATTGAAAATGAAAATGGTGTTATTAAGAGAAGCATTTCATAAAGCTTATAAGGGGAAACATGATGCATGATAAATAGCCAAATTTCTTTTATCATGTAGAAGACCATCCAGATTGTATTCCATGTTTTTGAATGAGCAATGTTTTAGATGGAAATTGCTTGGAATTTACAATGATCAGCCTTATGAACCTAATGATAAAGAATTTGTTAAAATATTTGTAGACTCAAAGCCTGAAGAGCAAGATATGCTCTGTGAATTCTTTACCCATGATCTTTTGTTAGAGCATCATACTGATTTCTTTGTTAATCTTTTTGTGGGGGAAGTGCAGTTAAGATCTCTATTGTCTACTATGTGGAATCAAATCCATTGGAAAGAATGTAACAAAGAATATGTTCAAGCAGAGAAAAGTATAGGGCTTCAAATTAGATCTCCAAATAGTAGACCAACAGCTTTTAAAAAGACATTTGTAGCTCTTTTTCTGGATGAGAGAATGAAAGAAAGGTATGATGGCAGCCTTCGAGTTTGCTATAATCATTTCATAGAACATGGGAAAAAATTGGTTGGCAAGGCTTGGCATGCATGTGAAGAAAGATACACTCCATTGCCTATATATCTAAAGAAAAGAGAAGTGATCTCTCCCCTTCATCTTAGATGGTCCTTCAGAAGAGCAGATGCCTTGGCCAAAATTTTAGGAGATCTCAAGACAAAATGGATAGGAATGAGGTACATACCTCCTTTATTGCTATATCCAGCCCCTACTTTTCATATTAATACAGATCATGATGACAAAATTTTCAATGAATGGAAACAGGGAGTTGCTTTTCATGGAGGCTTCCACAATTCCCCTATAAACTTTGATGTCACAACAAAAGATTTGTATGATATCAGTGCAAAATATGAAGAAGGGAGTAGAGGGCAGAATTATAATGAGGGGACAAGAGGACCTGCCAAGAACTAGGAAGGGGAGGAAATGATGAGGTAAAAATAACCTCATCATGATAATACCATAAAGACCTGGTTCATACATGCAAATCTCCATCCTCTACCAATTAATTAAATTTTAGGAGAAATAATTGCTTAATTTTAGTAATAATTTGTATAAACTTTATTTCTTTTGATTTCTTAAAGTAATTTTCCAATACATATTTAATGGGTTGTTTTAAGTGTTTTGTAGATAATAATCGGTCAATCAAAGTTACAGATTGAAGCATCCAGCTAGCACATGCTCCAGAACAGTTAGAGATATATGCTGGAAATATGCTCTGGAACTTCAGGATGATGGACCGAAGATGTTGTTCTTAAAGTTGCTATTTTTGTTATCCTTTGAATTAAAGACTTTATGGCTTGACTTGAGCCTCTTAAATGTTGTGTAATAGGATTAAAGTTATACGAGTTATACGTAGATCTGTTTAGATATTCTTCAATGGTTATCCATACCATCTGAAATATAGCATGTAGTTACAGTTTCTCTATATAAGAGATACGGTCTCTAGAAGTAAAAAAGAGATAGTGAAAAGTAATGTTATACTGTTAGAATGTTTCCAAGGTTTATGAATAAAGAGATTGTTATCTGAAATTCTAAGTTATGAGTTATGGATGATAACTATGGTTAATAGAATTGTTCCTGAAATAGCTATGAATGTGAGCTGAGAACGAATGTGTTGACCCATGAGCTGGCCACTCGACGGGAGTAGATAAGTGTTCTCTTTTATTATACTGTTGTTCTGTAGAGAGTTATTTAAATTTAATATTATGAAATTTTAGCTTTGAAGTATTTGTTATCTTTTCACTTTCGTAGTCTCTGTTATTTACTATTAGAATTTTTATTATTAAGGAAATGTTTTATGGATTGTTACAAGCTTTTCTGCTCTTATAATTTTTTAGTTAGTTTAGTTGTTTCTATGCTTGTTAATTTATTCATTATGCTTTTTAAATTAGTATAGTTATGCTTACAGTTCAAGCATTTTATGTTTTCCTAGGAATAGATTACTTTACAGTTTGATAATTAAACAATTTGAAGTCAAAATTAGTCTTAAGTTGTTCTTAAAAGTTAGGAAACCTGAGGGAGATACTCCAGACCTCTTCTATTGCAGATTGCCTTGAACACTACCCGATCGACAAATTGAATATTATATTCTAAAGTAATGGGACCTAACGACAGCCTATCATTTCAGAGTACAACATTGAATCATGTAATAGGAACTTCCTCATCACTATAGTATTAATAAACACTGAAATATACCCACAATTAAACTTAAAGTTTGGATTCTCAGTCAACATCATTACCTTTTGTTCTTCAAACAGTAGCATAATGATGTGAAACTATCACAATTGAATGATGTTTTTCATGCTTCTTCAAAGTTCATTGTTCTTTTAAATTGAATGAAACAACACCATTTATGTAGGTTGTCTTGATGCTTGCTACCACTTATTTAACACACATGAATGCTTCAAAAAACATGTACTCTCATCTCACCACTCTTATAGAATAAGGTAAATGAGAATTTGAAGCTCCTCTAGATGATTCCATTATTTCTTAATGCTCTATTGATGAGGCATTATGTATGCCTGTTCACTATCACATTATGGGCATGAAATGAATGGTTGAACAACATGAATAAAACTGACCAAAACACTATATGACAACAAAGATGCAATTAACATGGTAATATTTAAAACTTTCCAGTATGAAATTGATGCACTTCAGTTGAATTGAATCTATTAAGTTCATTGTCCACCTATAGCTTTCATTTCACTGCTCAGACTTGATTGTTATGAGTGAACAATAAACTTGATTTATTTGATGACAAAAATTCTATTTTAATCCTTCAATTGAATAGCTCAGACGAGCATGAAATTGTATTTCATTATTTAGCCCACTTTTCTATTTAAGGGGCAAGATGTTGAGCTCTACCCTTTCGGGAGCTCGTTTTACTCCACATGCTTTTATGTCTTCATAAGATGATCAGCTACATGGTTCTTCCTATACCTGCACAAGGAAAAAAATGATGTTAGCAAAAACACTATATTATTATGATGTTTCCTTCTCTGCTTCTATCCTTCTCCCATTTTCTCAACTGTTTCAAAGTATTGTCAGCAACATTTTACATTATTGTTGGTGGTTCATATAGGGATGTTCATAGTCAAAGTTCTAACAACCCCTCTCTTCTCTTATAGGTCGATCGAAGCTTGAGGGTGTAGGATGGTGGACCAATCCCGCATTGGCCAACAATAATAGGAAATGATGATTATGTTCATGCTTATGTGTTTTCCTTTCTTGCATCTTCAATAGTGTAGCATGCTCCTTATGATACATTGTGACAGTTACATCCACCACTTGTGTGGATCCTGTAATTTCTCTTTTTTTCTTTTCATTCTGAAAAGAAATGCATCAAAATGCAAAAAATGTACCATCATTTGTATTCTTGCAATCAAATGAAATATTTGTAATGTGAATAGCATCATGAAATAAATGAAAGCAATTGTTATGCTTAATCATTTGTACATTTAGTTTTATACTCCATTTGACTTGTAAGGCACTAAACAACAACTCCTGAAACTCATTTTTCTGAAACAATTGCATAACTGGAATTCAATAAATCTGATGTAAACATCACTTTATCACATGCATAAATTAATTGTACTTCCATTTTGAGATAAATCTATTTAATTAACTCTGACAATCGAGTTGTAGTGAAAATTGGTAACAAGACCCATTTACCAAGGGGTGTGAAATTAAATGTAGTCGATTCAAATTATGGTGACACTTTAGTTAACCCACCTCACAATAACACAAGATGTGATCCTATTGATGATAGTGTAGAAATAATGGACGTTACTATCATTTTTTTTCAACATCATAGATAAAAGACAAAATGTAACAAAAGTAAGTGGACATAAGAAGATATGGATGGTGCTATCAAATACATTGAATAAAATTCCTTCTCCATAAGAGCAACAACAAAAAGGGGGAATCCATTCTAATAATTTAACATATTGGTTGTCAGAATTGACAACAAAAAAAAGAAAGGGACAATCAACTATCATTTATATGGAAGAAGAGTTAGAAGTAGTTGCTCATTGTGCAAGGATTTGACTCAACTTGATTGTGGTCTTAATTTTATTCAATTGAAGTCACATGTGGCTCATATCTATCAAATGAGGTCAAGTTTTTGCAAGTGTCATCCAAGATTAACAATAAGGAATGCTAAGGGTCTAGATAGGGATAGAGCAGTGATGTTGCGACCAAATATTATGGAAAATTGATATGATAGATAAATTGTATAATGCTAATCAATATGGGCCAACTGAGTTATGGAACTATGATGAAACAAGTTTACAAGCAGGAAAAAATTACGAGTTGCAAGTAGTTTTGAATTTGGGAAATAGAAGCATCCCACATATATTATCCAAAAGTAAAGAATGGATAACAATATTATGATTCACTAATGTAGTATACCAAGGTTCTATCTTTTGAAGGAAAAATTACAACTCAAAATTTACATTGCCAATTATGAGCCAAGGGCTTGCATGACAACACAACCACATGCTTGGATGACCAAGAAGATATTCTTGAATTGGCTGCATCATTTCGTTAGATCAGTTCCAAGGGGCTTCACCTACAAAAATACATCTATTTATCTTTGATGGAGATGGAGGCCATGTGGATTTAACCATAATCCAAGAGGTGAGATCTCTAGGTATTGATTCGCTTACATTTCCTACCCATACTGACCATAAACTTTAACCATTAGATGTAAGAGTCTTTGCTCCATTCAAGGCATAGTTTTAAACTAAAAGGTCAAAGTGGATGACAAAACATCCACACATTAAAATAAGTTGAATAAAATTGGATAAACATGCAAGCAACGCTTTCAAGTGTGGGCCTTTATATTTGAAAATATCATATCATATTTTTAAAGGACTGGAATTTAGCCACCAAATAGAAATTATGCACTTTTATTGACATGAAACCAAGAGAGGATTTCATTGCGAAAGAAAAAAAAATGAGGTTGTAGGAATTGCAAACATCTTCAGATTGGTTCGTTATGAAGAGGTTGAAGTGCAACAATGTTTCAAGACATATGGAAACAAAATGATCAACACCAACAAATGATCCAAATGAAATCACAAGTTCAACCACTCATGTTAGCCAAACATAATATAAAAATGACTTAGATGATAACATGAACGTATCGACACAATTTAACCCACCAAATTAGGTTAAAAAAGTAACAAAAAACTTAGGAGTGAAAATTTACTTTCAAAGTAAAGAAATCTCATTATTCATGCCTTCTCCAACTCCACTACCAATAATTAGGGTGATTAATTATTATGTAGATACAAAAGATTGGGAAACTACAAATTTGGAATATAATATGTAGAAAACCATCAAGGTGGATATAGTAAAGGTTCTTTGAAGACATTTGAAACTTTTGAAACAACAAACCAACAAGTGTTATGTAGTCAAGGTTCTTTAAAAAAAATTAAAGTTACCATTTGAAAGGATTAAAAAGAGGTTCATTCCCTCATATGATAATGTACTTAGGTTTGGCAGGAAATATCATATCTTATTAAAAATGATTACATAATTATGCATGAGCAACAAGAGGCAAGGAAAGTTGAACAACTAAAAGGAAGAAAAAATAGATAGAAGAAAAGAAACTTCATAAAAATGAACAAATGAAAAGGAAGAAAGAGCAGTAAATTGAAAGAGAATTAATTAGATCGAGGAGGGAAGAGGAAGGATCTGATAGTAAAAGGAGAAAGCGCTGAAAAAATAGAGATAGATGGAAAAGAATAGGATTTCAACACATTATGCAAGTAGTTCTAGGGAGAAGAGTACTTCATTAACCTCTCTACCTAAAGAATACCACATATTGAGGAAATTAAATGGTTGTTACGCTTAATAGAAAAAGTTGTGGCTTAAAGAACACGTTTTCAATTTAAATTAATTTTTAGTTAAAAATGTTCAAATTTCAGAATTGAAAATCTGATTTAAAAGATGATACATCTATAAAATCTCAGCTATGAGTTTACTCTATATCATAAATAGACTTCCAATTATTAGATCTAGGGTAGACAAGTTAGCCCTCAATCTAGTGTCTAGTGTGTAAAATAACATTTTGTACCAGATCCTAAGAAAAACATTTTTATTTTTTGGTTGTTGTTATTCTTTGGATAAAAAAAGTAACAAAAGGAAAAAAGGAAAGAATAATAAATATCAATGAAGGCACTCTATATTATTAGTGGGAGAGAGAAAAGAAAGAACTCACTAGAGACTGCCCGTGTCATTTGGCAAGTTTTTACCGAATAAGAGGAAAGGAAAAAGATCGAAGAATATTTTCTCCAGGAGAGGAGAGGCTTACCGTTGTGGTTCATTATTGTAGGAACTTTGGTAGAATTAAAGGAAGTTGTAGGCAGTGTGTTGCTGCCATTGCAGCTTAGCGTTGGAATTTTTCAGATCATGAAGACGATGCCTCTTTGGGCGGTTATACATTGCACCCTTGCCTATTTCCTCCATTGCTTCTATTTGCCTTTCATAGATTACAAAGGTCGAGTCTTCAAAAGAGTGATCTCTCATGCCACCACAACGGAGATGTGTCGAAAGTGAAAATGAAGGATCCTACCAAATCTAAGAAAGAAGGGAAATCTGAGACTGATAAGCCAGTCTCAGTGGTCTACATGGGCAAGAAGTTTGTACTGGAGCGAATGGAAGGAAACAAGATGTTAATGAAGGATGGGCCTGCATATTACATCACAAATCAAATGGGTCGGGCTTAACCGGCACACTCTAAGTGTTGAATGCTTAGGTGGTCGGGCCCACTCAACTCAATCCTTCCCATTTGCCCACTCTTTACCCATCCTTTTTCATTGCCTGGCATTTTCCGTTTTTGAATTTTTCGTTTCAAGCATTTTGAGGGATTCCATTTTCAGATTTGTCGTTCCCGTTACTTTTAAATAATAACTTGTTTAATTTATTAAATAAATGAATCCTTAGTCAAATATTTAACTAATGCACCATTTAACTAAATTAAACAATAATTAATTTCCAAATAAAATAACACAAACAAAATTGACACGACAAGACATAATAATAAACAACAACGGGCGATAATTAGATACTCGCTCAATGAAGAACGATGGCTAAACAAGGACCAAACACTATCTCCAAATCAACATGATTTTATTGGATTAGGGTATGATCAGACCTGACAAGTAGGTGGAGCCGATACCCGGTACCTATATCTACATAAAACATCACTTGTTAAACATATTATCATATATCGAAAAACACACCATGAAGAAGAATCGCAGCGTAGCAGGGTACTCACGAATGAGTAGTGCTACACTGTCTTCTTCACCAAAACAGACGAGCATCATATATCAAAACAACCATTTCTACATGATATCACATAACAAATCATAAGCAACATAATCCATATCTCAACATGTCTATCTCAGTATCATCACTCAGACACAACCAGATAATCAGGATGTCAAATATATCATCCACAATATGAAATCCACATAATGTCAGAGTCATAAATGAAAACAACAAGTAGAGTATCATAAGCAACTATCAACTGAACAAAGACAAACTAAAATCAAGTGTCGGAACTAGAGGGACACTACATCCTCCTCCCCTAGGATAAGGCTTACTCTTGGAAGCCTACAAACAAATAAGGAGAAATCTCTCTCATGCATGTTACATCTTCCCAAGTGGATGATTCCTCATCACTAGGATCCCATTGGACCCTCACCTAATCAACGTCACGACCTCTGAGGCCAAGCCTCCTATGCTAAAGCATGCCCACAGGATTCAAAACCAGTTGCTCGTCCTCTATCGGTAATGCATTCCAATCGAGCACGTGTGAAACATTAGGATGATAAGTTCTAAGAATAGATACATGAAAAACATCATGAATGTGTGAGGGGCTAGGTGGCAATGCAAGATGATACGTTGTTGGCCCAATCTTCTCAAGAATCTTGAATGGACCTATAAAGTGAGATGCGAGCTTAGAACCATTTCCATATTGGATTGGACTCTTCCACGGATGCACTCGCAAAAGAACTCAGTCTTCAACTGCAAACTAGTGATCCACCCAATGTGCATCTGCATTCTTTTTTTTGTCTATCCTAAGCTGCAACCAAATGTTCTTTGATTCAATCAACTTGTTGTTCCATATCTCAAAGCATCTCAGTACCTAATAGATCTCTATCCTCTAACCGATTCAATCTCAAGGGAGTCTGACATGGTTGTCCATATAATTCCTGGAAAGGAGGCATACCTATCAAACTCAGATAAGTGTTATTATAAGTAAACTCCACCAAATGGAGATAATCCTCCCATCGTGTCTGCTGGTCCATGACATACATGCGTACCATTTCCTCGAGGATCTAGTTGACCCTATCGGTCTGTCCATCTGTATCAGGGTAATATGCTGAACTAAAGTTCAACTGTGTCCCCAAGGCTTGTTACAATGACATCCAATAAGTTGAGGTGAATACATGATCTCTACTAGAAATGGTCTGACGAGGAATACCATGTAATCTCACTATATCTTCCATGAATATTCTAGCAATGGACAAGGCACTATAAGATGAAAAAATAGGGGAGAAATGTACTAGTTTCGTCATCCTATCCATTGTCACCAAAATGGCATCATGTTGTCGTGAAGAATTAGGCAACCCAACGATGAGATCCAATGAAATTATTTCCCATTTACATTTTGGCATTAAATGTGGCTACAAAAGCCTCGCTGGATCATGGGGAGGTGGATCCTGCTAACTACCACTGTGTCTACCTCCTCATTCATGACCATGATCTCTACTGCAACTTTTCCTAGGTGGCATGATCCTACACAACACCACGTAGAACAAGTCTTAGATATAGGGTGAGAACAAATGAAAGGGAAAGAACAAATCTCAAGAATCTAAGTACTATATCCATGACTAATACATATATTCTTCATATACGTCTACCCTAAGGTTCCCTGAGTCTACTTCCTCGTATACACTCACCAAGTCAGTATCCTATATCCTTGGAGAGAAATCACAATACAACATATGGCCGACATTGAAAACAATAAAAATAAAATAATTTGGCCACTAAGGTCATAAATGAACATTAAAAGAAACTTAATTTCAACATTAAATTAAGAAATGCGCACAATGTCAACACTAAATCAAGTGTAACCACAAGGGCTACAAGTAAATAATATCACAAGGTGTGGCTAAACCATCACATTCAAATATAAACAAGGTGTCGACCTTCACAATTAACATATACTCATCAATAATTACAAAGAAAGTCCGCAATCTTCAAAATTGTATAGTACAACACTGCGTGACTAGACACTAGCCACCTAACGAGGAAGGAGGGAACTTTTCAGGCTATACCACTTAGTCTTCATGTGATGCGGAGTGATCACTCACACATCTCAGTTACAAGATGTAAAGGACAATAGGATAACACGAACTACAAACTTTAACACCTACGACAACGTAATGGGCTTACTAATATCTAGATTACCCAGTGTTAGAACCTAGTGCTCTGATACCATCTGTAATGCCCTGCCAGGGATTCCAAAGGACAATGCATTAAGTAGCGAATAAACCGAATAATTTTATTTTATTTTATTTTATTTTTATTTATTTTTTAAAAAACTAACATTCACTTTTAAATAATAACTTGTTTAATTTATTAAATAAATGAATCCTTAGTCAAATATTTAACTAATGCACCATTTAACTAAATTAAACAATAATTAATTTCCAAATAAAATAACACAAACAAAATTGACACGACAAGACATAATAATAAACAACAATGGGTGATAATTGGATACTTGCTCAATGAAGAACAATGGCTAAACAAGGACCAGACACTATCTCCGAATCAACATGATTTTATTGGATTAGGGTACGCTCAGACCTGACAAGCAGGTGGAGCCGATACCCGGTACTTGTATCTGCATAAAACATCACTTGTTAAACATATTATCATATATTGGAAAACACACCGTGAAGAAGAATGGCAGCATAGCAAGGTACTCATGAATGAGTAGTGCTACACTGTCTTCTTCACCAAAACAGATGAGCATCATATATCAAAACAACCATTTCTACAAGATAGCACATAACAACTCATAAGCAACATAATCCATATCTCAACATGTCTATCTCAGTATCATCACTCAGACACAACCAGATAATCAAGATGTCAAATATATCATCCACAATATGAAATCCACATAATGTTAGAGTCATAAATGAAAACAACAAGCAAAGTATCATAAGCAACTATCAACTAAACAAAGACAAACTAAAATCAAGTGTTGGAACTGGAGGGACACTACATTTTGCACAAAATGGATTTATTAAAAATACTATTCAAAATTTCAAGCAAATGTAATTGGTAGCTATAAAGCTATATTTCACAAACTTTGCAAGTATTTTTCCTACCTGTGCCAAAATGGGAGCTTTGGAACAAGCTATGGAGATCCATCAAAGCATAGTGGAATTTTATTAATTGTTGTGGTTGTAACTACTCAGATAAATATCCTCCTTTCATGTGACAAAATGAAAGGTTTAAAATGGGGTATGGATATCCATCAGAGGATGAAGGATAAAAAAACTTTGTTAGATGTAGTTTAATAGGTAAAATATACATATACATTTTTTTAACTTAGTACTTTGGTTATTGGGTAAAAGTTGGAAGTTGGATCCATGAAGAGGGGTTCAAGTTTCGGCCAAAACAAAAAAAATTGTAGGAAACGTGTATGCACTTTGGATCGGGTACCCGAGCATAAATCTGAACGCGTATGTGTTTAGATTCAAGTACACATCTTAAAATGCATATGCGAACACAAAACACGTATGCGTTAATGACGTGCACACATTTTATAATGCGTACGTGTTTCTTAAAGCTATTTAATTTTTTAAATTAACGACTGTGTTATTCATTTTCTCACTGCATTTTGTCCATGCACCTGAGGGAGAGCTTAATTCATGCACGTATTTCTAAGGGCCCAGTTCAACCAAATTTTCACTACCACCTCCTCCCGTCGACACAGCCGACCTCAATGACCTCCAGGTTGGTTGAATTTTGCTTTTTTTTTTGCTTTATATATTGCATTTTTGTTTTGTAATTGTTATTTAGTTTTTGTTTGTTTTGTTTGTTTTATATTTAATATTTTATAGTTTTTAAATTTTATTTAAAACCAAAAACATCAACCAAACAAAAAATGTTAAATTGTAAATTGAAAACCATAAAATCTAAACCTAAATTAACTAGAATTTAACATAAATTGGACACATTTAACTTAGAAATCAAAACCCTAAACCCTAGGTTCCAAAAAACATAGACCTAAAAACTAAAACCCTTAATCCTACGACCTAAACCCTAAAACCTAAACCTAAAACCCTAAACTCTGAAACCTAAACCTAAATTAGATTTATAATGCCTAGATTTGTTGTCTTTTTACTAGCCCTAAAATCACACATAATCCCTAGATAGGTCTATTTATAATATCATAAAATTATAATCCCTAGATAGGTCTATTCATGCTTAGGTGCACAACAAAATAATGAGGTCACATTAAAAAAAAATAGATAACCAAACATTAGTCCATTGTAAGGTTTGTATTATACTTATCTTTCTTATTCTCATTGACAATCATTTTTGTGAACTATTTACTAGGGGATGTGAGACTAATAGTTTCATCACACTATCTAAACCTATTTATTTTGATTAGCTTTTTTAAAATATTTGTAACATTCTTCATATTATCAAATTTATCTATCGCTCTCCCATCCCCACCACATCATAAAAAAATGATACTTTACATCAACATGCTTCATTTATAAATGAAAGTTTAGGTTCTTTGCCAAGCTAATGGCACACTAAATATTGTATTAATTTCTAACTACAATAGGACCCAACCCAACATCTAAACACAAGCTATATAAATAACTAAAATCCTTAAAGACAAGAGTAGCTACAACATACTTTGTCATTATAGTAGATATAGAAACCGCAACATGCTACTCACTCATCCAATTTATTGTACCACTAAACAAACTAAACACAAACACTAGTTGACCTCCTACTATCTACATCTCATTATAAATCTAAGTTAATAAATATCTAAATCTCATTTAATAAAATTGCAAGTGCCTCCAACCTTTCTATGATATAAGTCACCCATTGTGCCATTGCCCTTTTTTTACAAGAGATTGCTACCTTTAGGTTGCAAGTGATTTGTAGTAATACTGCCAATTTATTGCAAGTTTCCTATAGTACCTCCTTGCTAGAAAATATAATACTTTGTAGTTACCCAAAAATACATGTTAAGAATCTCTCAATTTCTACCATTATAACACCTTTAAAAATGCATTCAATCTACACATAGATTCACATCCACCTTCTTTATTAAATTAATTTATAAATTCTCACACGTAGATGCCTCTTGATGAGGGCCCCATACTATTATATCTTGAAGGAGATCAATAACTTGAGGACCACCAATAGGATTCATAGGTGGGTTCTTAGCCTTACCCTCATTCCCACTTTGACAAGTGACATGATGCCTAGGAGGCATCTTTCATTGACAATCAATGCATAGGTTAGGACATACATAGAATCATCTAAAAGGCATCACTAAGGCATGGCATTCATTAGTCCAAGATAGAATGATACAATAATTTGAAATTAACAACCACACACCACTCAATTTTAACCTTGCAAGGAAAATGAAACGATATGGAACTAGTAGAAGATAAAGTGCTCAAATATAACCAAGGGTACATGTACATGACTTTAATTGTATAATTTAATGTACATTGTATGGATTTTCATGTTATGGATTTTTTAATGTTATAAATTGAATGTGTCTTCAAATGAAATGTATTTTGAATTTGTGCACGTTCAATGTGATTTATAACTTTCAAATTGTGTACATTATTTAATTAGTTTGTTGATGTATATTTTTTAATTGTTTAACATGCAGTTGCCATTTCATTGTTCACATGGAGCCTTAATTTAACATAGAGGATTTTATACCTAATGCACAACTTTAAGATCCCATACATCTAGATCTGCCACCACAACAAAAACCCACACTTCCACACTCTCCACCTCCTAGCCCCCCACACCCTATAGTAGATCAGGCTCAGTTAAGAGAGAGCATTAAAGAAAACCTTAATGTGATTCAAGAGAATATATATTTGATAAAAAATGAGCCTAATATGCCCCCTATCTCATACGGTTTTCATCTTCGATGCAAACTGTTGTCGATTTTGTTCGATCTATTGATGTGGACCTAGATAGGTTCCATCAATAGAGAGAAGAGAGGAGACAATTATATGCAGATGGATTTTCCTATAAAGATATTCATGACCTTAAAATTACCAAACAAGCCATTTTCCAACATTCTTTTTAGGCCCCAAACAAACGAACCAATTCCACCCATCAAAAATGAATTCCACTTAAATGGTGTAGGCACCTGTAGATAGCTACAAATTTTTGGGATAGATGGTGGATGGTGTTTGATACTCCACCACATGGAAATTGTGAGGTGCCCCTATACCTTTTGAGAAAGTTATGGGTTGATTTTGAGTTGGGTTTAAAACCCAACTATTTTGTTATGAGGTCATTTCAAGGAGCTAGGCATGGCATGACCCAACATAGATTAGGAGCATGTGTCGATCCTCAGCAACATGCTCTGATTGCTCCTATTGTTGCTCCTCCATCTCTTGGTGTTTCCGATGCATTTTAGTAGCATACAATGTTGTCAACATTAGGAGCATTGAGTTCTCTTTCAAGACATCTCACTCATCAAACTACACACGTGGTAGCTGAAGTGGGCAATAGAGAGCATGGAGGCTCAAGCTATGGGAATACTCAGGCATCCACTTCAGGTGACCCACATGCATCTAGGACGGGGTCATATATGGATTTACTATATTCTAAGGATCATCCTACATGGGTATGTTCATCTTTTGAACTTAGGCACATTTAAATATATTTTTTGAAATGTGCAAAATTCATGTAAATAATAACATCCAATTATATATATAATATAATATTAATTCAAGAAGTGTTCGGTGTAGATGCATGAGCACACGATGCCTGAATCTCAATATGGTTGTGTCTGTATTTCGAGTGCTATAGATTTGAGCTCACTTTTTGGTCAGGTACAAACTAATATATATTTTAATTTATGTGGACATATCTAATTTAATTTGAATTTGTACACATGTGTGAAATGATATATTGTATCTAGATGCAAGGAGGTCATGCGATACCGAGTACCAACCAACCACAAGTTGTGGTGAGCGCTCCTGAGTCATCATCAATTCAGGTGCATGTTTTCAAAAGTTTGTTAAGTTTAAATTAAATACACATCATAGATCTAATTTAATTTGAATTTGTACACATGTGTGAATGATCTATACATTGTTGTATCTATGTGTAGGGATTTCATGTGATACCCATGGCGGGCGCACTTGAGACATCGTCAACATTTATGCATGGGAAATCTCAAGTGCCTGGTCATGAGTTCATATCATTCGAGGTTGTGAACTTTACTAAATCTCCTCTACAATTTTTAGGGACCTTTTAAATATATATATTTGAGGTTTTAACAAATTGTTTGCTTTATATGAATATGTAGGATATAGTAGATCGAGCATTTGGACCTTCTCAGTTGACAATTATGCTACCCATTGAAAAAAATGTGCTAGTTGATTCACATGATCATATGGTAATTTAGGCATACTAAAAATCGTTTTTACTATATTTACTAGATATTTAATTAAATTGATTTTTATCAAGTTTATATTTTCAAGTTTATATGTTAAATTATATCAAAATTTCTAAATAACTTTAAATATAATTTCAAGTTTCTTGTACTCTTTTACAACATGATACGAGTACATCTAGTCCACATGGAGCAAAGAAGAGACTTGATTTGACTGATCACCTTGATAGTTGGATGTCTTTAAATTTTATGGACTATAGAGATCTCTAGTTTTATTCAAATATGTGTTGGACTTGACATATGAATTTTGAACATGTTATTTCATGGACCATTTCACATACATTATATCGATTAATATGATCATGTTTGTGTTTATTTATATTAGTTGACTTTAATATGATGAAATTATATATGCACTCAATTATGATCGTTTTATGTTCATTTTGATGATTATATGCACTCATGTACGTACATATATATTTTATCTAATTTTCAAGTAATATGCACTATATAAATTCTTATCTAGAATTAAATTTCATATATATAATTTATCACATGGTTAGGTGACAAATTAAAAAATTCCTTAAATAGTTTAGATCATATTCATAATAAATTAAGGGTAGGTAATTTTAACTATTTTCCAATTCTAGCAAATATTTGAATCATTGAACAAAAATTATCTCCTTGTATGTATAATCTATACAATTGAACAATTATATAAAATGTGGTTAATACAAGACATGATTCGTATAAGATAAAATTGTAACAAGATATTTAAAGAGTGACTAATAAGTTCATTGAATTTCATATATCGAACAAACATATATAATGCATATTGATGTTTAATACAACTATATAACATGGTGAAACATACATGTGCATGTAGATACAATTAAAGCTTATCAAATTTTAGGTCAAGACCACAAATTGATATTTACATGGTCTCTTGATAAAAAAAATTACAGTGACAATCACATGGTAGACCAACTTGATGAGAACCTACAAAAATTGGATCTTATAAATTCCTTACAAATTCAAGTGATGTTTGCCATAGGATGGATTAAGGGGACCTAACGGGATATAGCTTAAGGGGTCCTAAGAGAATTCCTTAAGGGGAGTTAGAGAATGACTTAAGGGGATGCAAGAGGGTGGATTAAGGGGAGTTAATAGAATGACTTAAAGGGATGCAAGAAAGTGGATTAAGGGGAGTTGATAGAATGACTTAAAGGGATGTAAGAGGATGGATTAAGGGGATGCATGTCATGAACCCTAGGATATGGCTTAATGGGTCCTAAGAGGATGACTTAAGGGGAATTATGAGAGTGACTTAAGGGATGCAAGAGGGTCGATTAAGGGGATGTAAGAGGATATGACTTAAGGGTCCTTTAAGAGGATGGCTTAAGCGATGCAAGAGGTTGGATTAAGGGGAATTGATAGAATGAATTAAAGAGATGTAAGAGGGTGGATTAAGGGGAGTTGATAGAATGACTTAAAGGGAAGTAAGAGAGTGGATTAAGGGGATGCATGTCATGAACCCTAGGATATGGCTTAACAGATCCTAAGAGGATGGCTTAAGGGAAATTATGAGAGTGACTTAAGGGATGCAAGAGGGTCGATTAAGGGGATGTAAGAGGATATGACTTAAGGGTCCTTTAAGAGGATGACTTAAGGGGATGTAAGAGGGTGGATTAAGGGGAGTTGATAGAATGAATTAAAGGGATGTAAGAGGGTGGATTAAGGGGAGTTGAGAGAATGACTTATAGGGATGACTTAAAGGGATTAAGAATCTCATGAACCTTATAAACCCTAAACCATATGACCTAAATCCTAGGAGATGAACCCTAAACCATTAACCCATATAGATTTTTTATTCTAAGAATCTCATGAACCCTAGAAACCATAAACCCTAAACCGTAGGACCTAAAGCCTAGGAAATGAACCCTAAACCATTAACCCATATAGATTTGTTATTATAAGAATCTCATGAACCCTAGTAACCCTAAACCATAGGACCTAAAGTGTAGCAGATGAACCCTAAACCATTAACCCATATAGATTTGTTATTCTAAGTATTTCATGAACCCTAGAAACTCTAAACCATAAACCATAGGACCTAAATCCTGGGAGATGAACCCTAAACCATTAACCATATAGATTTATTATTCTAAGAATCTCATGAACCCTAGAAACTCTAAACCTTAAACCATAGGACCTAAAGCCTAGTAGATGAACCCTAAACCATTAACCCATATAGATTTTTTATTCTAAGTATCTCATGAACCCTAGAAACCATAAACCCTAAACCATAGGAAATAAAGCCTAGCAGATGAACCCTAAACCAATAACCCATATAGATTTGTTATTCTAAGCATTTCATGAACCCTAAAAACCCTAAACCCTAAGCCATAGGACCTAAATCCTATAAAACAAACCCTAAACCATTAACCCATATAGATTTGTTATTTTAAGCATCTCATGAACTCTAGAAACCCTAAACCCTAAACCATAGGACCTAAAGCCTAGCAGATGAACCCTAAACCATTAACCCATATAGATTTGTTATTATAAGCATCTCATGAACCCTAGAAACCTTAAACCATTGGACCTAAAACCTAGGAGATGAACCCTAAACCACTAACCCATATAGATTTGTTATTCTAAGCATCTCATGAACCCTAGAAACCTTAAACCCTAAGCCATAGAACCTAAAGCCTAGGAGATGAGCCCTAAACCATTAAACCATATAGATTTATTATTCTAGGTATCTCATGAACCCTAGAAACCCTAAACCATTAACCCAGATAGATTTGTTCTTCTAAGCATCTCATGAACCCTAGAAACCATAAACCATAAACCATAGGACCTAAAGCCTATCAAATGGACCCTAAACCATTAACCCATATAGATTTTTTATTCTAAGCATCTCATGAACCCTAAAAAACCTAAACCATAGGACCTAAAGCCTAGCAGATGAACCCTAAATGATTAACCCATATATGTTTGTTATTCTAAGCATCTCATAAACCCTATAAACCATAAACCTTAAACCATAGGACCTAAAGCCTAGCAGATGAACCCTTAACCATTAACCCATATAGATTTTTTATTCTAAGAATCTCATGAACCCTAGAAACCCTATACCCTAAACCATAGGACCTGAAGCCTAGCAGATGAACCCTAAACCATTAACCCATATAGATTTGTTATTCTAAGCATCTCATGAACCCTAGAAACCCTAAACCATAGGACCTAAAGCCTAGAAGATGAACCCTAAACCATTGACCCATATAGTTTTGTTATTCTAAGCATCTCATGAACCCTAGAAACCCTAAACCCTAAACCATAGGACCTAAAGCCTAGTAGATGAACCCTAAACCATTAACCCATATATAATTGTAATTCTAAGCATCTCATGAACCCTAGGATATGAAAATCATAAACCCTTAACCCTAAGACCTAAATCCTAGGAGATGAATTAATGGGATGCAAGAGGATGGATTAAGGGGAATTAATAGAGAGACTTAAGGGGATGCAAGAGGATGGATTAAGGGTAGTTATACAAGGATATGGCTTAAGGGGTCCTAAGAGGATGGCTTAAGGGGTGTTGAGAGAGTGACTTAAGGGGATGCAAGTGGATGGATTAAGGGTAGATATACGAAGATATGGATTAAGGGGTCCTAAGATGATGGCTTAAGGGGTGTTGAGAGAGTGACTTAAGGGGATGCAAGTGGATGGATTAAGGGTAGATATACGAGGATATGGATTAAGGGGTCCTAAGAGGATGGCTTAAGGGTTGTTGAGAGAGTGACTTAAGGGGATGCAAGTGGATGGATTAAGGGTAGATATACGAGGATATGGATTAAGGGGTCCTAAGAGGATGGCTTAAGGGGTGTTGAGAGAGTGACTTAAGGGGATGCAAGTGGATGGATTAAGGGTAGATATATGAGGACATGGATTAAGGGGTGTTGAGAGAGTGACTTAAGGGGATGCAAGAGGATGGATTAATGGTACATAAGAGGATGGCTTAAGGGGTCATAAGAGAATGGCTTAAGGGGATATGAAATCAATTATAATTTTTTTATAAAATTACAATGAATTATTTAGTTTTATATGTATACTATCAATTAAATGTATCTAGAACTATATATAGTTACATGTCTCTAGATTCAAATTCCATTGTAATATATATGCATGTCCTCTCTTTTTTGTAATGCATCTAGTTTTGGGAGACCTGAAACAAAAAATGATATAAAACTTTAATTAGCAAATGATTAAAGATAAATATATATATAGACATGTATATATAATAAATTTTTAACTACATATCGACTATCAATTAAATATATATACAAATATATGCTTACCAATATTTATTTACTCTATTGTACCATCTGCATCCTCTCTTTTTTGTAATGCATCTATGATTTTCTCATGATCATCCATTGAAAGTGTCCATAACACTTTATTAGCAGGCCTCCCTTGATATCTAGCTAGTTTTATATTGGTTTCCAAAATCAAATCTAAATAATGTATAATCTTATTGTGTCTTTCATCATCTTCAAATGTAGGCAAGCCATTCTTTAGTATCAAATATTTTTGAAGCCAGGTTCCAACAACCACCGAACCAGTTGGATACTCAAAGTTGCCATCATCCACTCTAGGATGTACCAACTTATGTTTTCTCTCATCACATCTAGCCAACCAATACTCTGTCCCCTCTTCATTCCCCTCAAGTGGAACAAAAAAATACACATGTCTTGCAAAAATAAATAAAAAATTCAATAAAGAGTGACTTATATTTAATTCACATATAAACATGCATACATATAAAATTCAATTCAATTCAATGTACCTTCTTGTACATGATCTGAAACATGATCATAATCATCTAATGCGAACACTTGATTATCTTCAATTGTCATTCCATGTTGAACATGTGTCGATGTAGGTGTTAAGGCTCCTTGTTGGAATTGTTTGACCCATTTCGTATGTTCACACGCCTCCCAATCACCTACAATACAAATTTGAAAAAATAATGCAAGCTCCATTGTCCATATTGTCCATTTGTTTGCATTCGAACTCTTAAATGAATTCCATTTTACAAATCCATTAATTGTTTCACAATCTTGTCGAGAAAAAATATCATTTTCTTCAACTAACCAAAAAAAGCGTCAAATTATTGAGCTCTCACTTGTTCTTGTAGATAATTTGGTATTGCACCAATCTACAATTACACTTGCATCTCTAATTTTTGCAACATCCTCAGTTTTTAGTTGCTCTCTAGCAAGAGATCTTTTCACACATGCACTTGCTCCATCGTGTTCTCCCTTACCATATTTAGCTTCAAAAAAACTCCACATGTGTTGGATATTATTTTTGTTATGAAATCTACATAACCAATAAAACATTCTACCATTCTTGTATTGACCCATGCAATTATCCGACCATATGAGATGTTCTCTCATTTGAATTCCTCTCTCTTTTAATTTTTTATAAAATATATCAAAACAATATTGAACAAACTCAGATGAATGTAATTGATTATCACTTACATAAAAATGGTACTCTCTCAAAAAGAAAAATTATTTTCTCTACTATCATCTGCATGTCTATAAACAGTATGAAAAATATAGATACTTTTGAATTATAATACTATGATTGAATTTCTTCTTGTGGAGCAAGAGTATAGTTACAACAAAATCAACAAGCCCGACAATATAGTTCCAATTGGGAATGTGTTTTACATTAAAAAAATGATTATCAATCCAATGACCACTCATGAGTGTTAACATATTTGGAACACAATATTATCTTTAAATTCTTTAATAAATGCATGCACACTAAATTTTTCCACAATTAGCTCACAACGTTTTCCAATTTTTCCATCTTTTAAAGAATACTCAACATTTTTAATTTTTTTTACATCCACTAATTGTTGTCCAAATTCATCTAAACTAATTTCATGCATACATTCTCCTAACAATGAAAAGTTACCACATCTATTGCATTCTTTAGAAATACATGCTTTTAAATAAAATAAGTTTCCATTAGAGGGTTCACAAAACAAACCTGCTATAAAATCTTTGATTGTTACAAGTGGCATATTAATACCACAAATTTCCTACATAATTTGGTTAGCATGCAAAGTACATCGTACATATCTTGAAAAATATTATAATAATAATGAAATTGTACATGATTTTTACAACAACAAGAGATTTGTTATTTATTAATTCTAACATACCAAGGTTTACACTTTTCAAATGATCTTTGACTTGTGCTAATATTAAATGGTAAGATTGAATCATCTATTTTTTTTTTATATAAATAGATTTGAGTCATATCTAAGAGATGATTTGGATGAGGTTCACGAATTTTGGAACCCACCCTTAATTTTAAGACATTTCTAATGTTAGGTGATACTCTTGCATTATCATGCCAATTTTTTTCAATTGAAGATTTGATTTCATTAGTTAATTGTTACCTATTTTTTCTCCTAGCTCAAATAGGTAGAGCTGATTAAGTTTTTACAAAGTGAAAGAAAAAAGTACATCTATTCCCTACCATGTCATATTCATATGCATAAAGGAGAAAATTTAAAGACTACATTATCACATTATACATATGCATACAACAGAGAATAGAAAAGAGTCATTTTCTTCAAAAAAGAAGTTTTTATGGATAATATAAATGTGTGGTGTTCCACACAAGCCGTGGAACTAACTATTAAAATGCATATAATGAAAAAACTATACATTTATAGATGATAATGAAAAGTGCATATGTAGAGAAAGGGGACCCGTCATTTCCTGGTGAATGATAAATCTCGTTGTTGGCTTTGGCTTTGCCTCTACTCCTTCCCCTCTTGCTTGTTCCACCTTTAGTTGATTTTTTCCAAGTTGATGCTCCTAATTTTCCTGCATGTGAGAGAGAACAGTGATATTAGAGCAATGAAGAATCACTAGCCAATACATGTGCAGTCATCCATAAACATATAATTTGATCCTCATGTGCATTTAAATAGCTAGCATATTACAAATGTCTAGGAAAACCAAAAAGTTATCAAACACATCTATCATATGCTCTGTTTTATCTAACATGTTTTCTTCTTGTGCAAATATAGGTCAATTTTTTGTAGTTGTTTTGTTTCATCTATTTATAGCATGTGGGATAAAATGTGTCTCCCACAAGGGTTGAGCCCAGCATGCTACCCCTTAACTTCAAGAGGGGTTTGAGAGAGAAAAATATTTGTAATGCTCAATGAAAACATTCAACTAAGTAGTAAATCATTAAGTAACTACAAGAGCTTCAACAAATTGATCATACATGACAATCAAATCTGAATGTGCAAGGGATTGAGAATCATGGATGAACAACCACTCCATGAAATGATCAAAGAGCATGCAAGACAAAAATAAAATTGTGTTATCCTCCATTAGAAATTTTTGTTTGCATATAGGGCAACAAGTGCTTCATTGCTATAGAATGTGATAGTGAACAGACATATATAATGGTGCTCATATTTGGAGGACAAAAAACAATGTGTTGTTGTTGATGTTGTTTAAATACATATCCATCAAGGTATCTTACCAAAAAGAATGGAAGCTATAAGCCTAGATAAAGGGGACAACAATTTCCAGACTGTAGCATCATAAGAACAAACATCCATTTGTTACACATAGAACAATACAGTGAGAATCAAGGAGAAGAAAGCATGATTTCAATGCTTTAATGAATACTTTGACAATGCAAGCTATAGAAAAATAACATGCAAAGAGGGTGAATAAAGCCACAACATAGATTGCATCATA